>JAHKKF010520372.1:0-14008 GCA_019740295.1 Labeo calbasu | reverse complement strand
TGCCACCATCATTTAATGGTTTTAAACTTTGGTCTTTCATTTGTTATAATAATAATAATAATAATAATAATAATAATAATAATAATAATAATAATAATTTTTACATTATTTATGTTTTATACACATTTATATTGTATTTTTATTTACTTTAATTTTAAATAAAACCTTTTTATTTATTTATTTGGAATGCTTTTATATTCCCAATGCAGCTGTGCCACCATCAGTTAATGGTTTTAAACTTTTTCATTTGTTTTTATAGTAATAAGTAATAACTTTTTTTTAATTCCTTTTTTTTTTTTTTTTTTTTTCTTTTTACAATATTTGTTTTATACGCTTTATTTATTTCAAAAGATGGCCAGTCTGTTTTTTTTTTTTTTTTTTGTGTGTGTGTGTTTTGTGTTTTTTTGTGTGTTTGCAATTCCTAATGTCTGACCAACCATCTGGTTGACAATTTTCATAGTTAATTTTGGACTAACTATTGGACTAATTCAAATTCTAGGCACCAGGTTGTGAGGACCTAGTTAAAGTTATAAAGAGCGTAAACTTAAGGATGAAATGAACATGTATAATCTGCTTTCTTACCTGCTCTGTATTTCTAAATGAGTCATTGAAATGAATGAGGTTTGTGTATTTTAGTGGACGAGGAGTCGTCTCTGAAGAAAAGCGAACTCATTAACTGGTACCTGAAGGAAATGGAGAGTGAAATCGATTCAGAAGCTGAACTTGTCGCTAAGAAGAATCTCATTGAGAAAGTGCTCTACAGACTCATCCATTATGTCAGTATTCATGCATCAGCTTGAAAAGGCATCGTTTACTTGAACTAAAGCAGTGTAACATGTCTATTTTTCTTTTGAAGGATCATATCATCATAGAGCTGACTAAAACAGGGCTAAAGAAGATCAGTGAGGATGGAGACGAGCCCGTCATGGAGGAAGATCCATTTCTGGTGGTGAATCCCAATTATATACTGGAAGACTAGTCAAGCTGGCTTCAAAAAACTTGATCATTTTTACCTACTAATGCTTTGGTAATCTTAAATCATGACTAATATGCAATATTTTGGATTGAGTGAATCAGAAAAAAATAAATAGATTTATATTTTGCATTTGTCTAATTTGTTTCTTGAACACTAGATGGCGGTGCATCCCAGTATCTTTAAGATTGAAAAGTGCATTAAAAATGCAAAGCACAGTAGAAAAAGGTTAAAACGATCCATCAAACCATGATATAAATGGCAGAAATGTTGAAGCAGTTATGTTTATGTAAATCAAAAGACATACAGCGTTTTGGGGAATAAAAATGGGCAGTTTCACTAAAATTAAGTCTTTTGCAGTGTTTTCTTGATCTGGCTGACATGAATATGAAGGCATCGTAGGTGATATCTTGATGATCTTTATTTTGTAATTCACAGCATGTAATTTTTTAGTTAATGGTGTTTTCCTAAAATGAGGTTTAGTTGCTTGCCTATTTTATTTGTCACCAATCAACTAAAATGAACCCTGAAGTTTTGCTGGTTCCCTCTATCAAAATATTTAAAATAATAGACCTATTAAGAAATCTAACCTCAAGATTGAATTTTTGTGAATGTAACATTAAACTAAACTGAGCTATGTAAAATTTTAATAAAAAACGTATAGTATTTATTAATTTAGTATAGTATTAATGTTGTTTTTAAATGCTATATTTTGTGATTTAAAAACCAGACCATGTCGCACTTGTCAACACTTTTATTGTATCACAACAGAACTTTAATAAGATACATTTGTAATAGATTGAAAGTGTTTCTGTTTACCGTTGTTTTGATGTACAGATTCGCTCACCCAGTTTAGCAGAACGTTCTATTTTGTTCGCGTCGCTTACGCTCTGCGTGCGTCGTGCGTAACGTTCGCGTGCTGAGATCCGCCACCTGCAACACACGCTCCCGTCAGAGCGGCTATAAAACATCAGCGTGGGCTTCATGTCGCTGTTACATCAAGAGTTTATTCCTCCTTATTGACACTCAGGATGGTTCGACTTCGTTTCAGATAATTATTCTAAGTCACTTCAACCGTTATCATCAGCTGAATGTGGATTTTGGTGAGTTTAACTTCTTATATATTGAGTATTTGATAACTTTAGTACTTGTCGATCTATGTTTTCTCCGAGGCGATGTGTAAAATGTTTGTGTTAAAATGTCAGATTTTATTGCGTCTCTTTTTACACTCACACACCTTATTCTGTTTCCCTCTGATTTTTCCACATTTTAAACGTTAATGCTGTTTGTCAGGAATAAAAAAAAAAAGCGCATGCTATTGTTGAGAGATTTGGAGAAGTAAACGTTAAACAATGATTCCACCTGGAGAATGTCTGTATGCTGGAAGGAAAAGGAGAAAACCTGTGCAGAAACAGTTGAGTATTTATCAGTTTATTAGCATGACTGTTTTGACAAACCATCAATGCAAATAAAAGAATGAGAAAAATCATTAACGCTATCTGATGTTGTTAAAATCATTAATATTTAAATTTCTATTATTAGTACTGACAATAATAGAAAATTATTTTTGTTACATTGTTCATTATTTTTTTTGTTATTGCCATTGCCATTTTATTGGCAGTGTTAATGCAGATAATAAATGCAAAGGAAAAAAGTTGCTACTGATAATAAGTGTGTATAATAAATTAATACTATTATTATTAGTAGTAGTAGTAGTAGTAGTAGTAGTAGTGGTGGTAGCACTACTAGTAGTGATGGTGGTGATAATAACAGTAATAATTATTATTATTAATATTGCATAATTTCATTTAAAAGTTTAATGTCTCATGTCTCTCTGCCATTCAGTCCTTTGGATGCCACACAGGTTTTATGATATTAAATTATGGTTTGTTTCCTTAGGAAACCAGAGAAAGCAGGTCAGAAATCGAATCCGTCCAAGCGTCACCGTGAGCGTCTGAATGCAGAACTGGACCGGTTGGCGAGTCTGCTTCCCTTCAGTGCAGATGTCATCTCTAAACTGGACAAACTCTCAGTGCTGAGGCTCAGCGTGAGCTTCCTGCGGGTGAAGAGCTTCTTTCAAGGTAAGAAGGAATGTTTCCTGGCAAATTTCCTTGCTAAGACTGTAAATAATACATTGGCTACCAAAATTGTTTTGCACAAAAAGCCTTGATGACTCAAAACAACCTCATCTTTGTGTTTCACTTAAGCATATTCCAAAAATTACATTTTCAGATTGTGTCGTCTTGTCTTTTTTTTATGTTTTGTTTTGCTACAATATTAGTAGTACATTCTGCCGCATTGCATGCAGTTTTATATGAAGTGTGTGTGTGTGTGTATATATAGCTATAATTGGCAAGAGTTTATGGAAAACATTTCCCTCTGATGAATTTTTCCTTCCACATGTTCCTTTTAAATTTTTAGCTCATATTCTTTGCATGTTAATTTATTTATAATACAAAGCAGCGTAACTTTAAAAATAATTTAGCTCATTTTACAAAGTAGATTTTATTGTAGCTTGTGGGAAAACTGACCAAATATGGTGCAGTTCTTCTGCCAAGTAGAATAAAAGGATTTATTCCAGGAAAGTCCATTTTAGGACAAGTCCATGTCTATCTTAATGTAAGGTAGAGATTGCCCTCTTGCACTCACACGCTGTGTTTGTTGTGACATTGTCCAAATGAATCAGTGTTGAGCTGTTGTGTGGAGAGCTGGCAGTATTTGGGCTGTGTGCTGGCAGGTGGGCATCTCTCAGTTGTAACTGAACTCATAACAGAGTAATGGAGAGTAATAAAAACAGAAAAAGGAAGGAAAGCTGTGTGCCCAGCATGCAATATGCAGTGTCGTGAAAGCTTTTTTTGAGATGCTATTCATAATTTAAAGTCAAGTCAAATGCATTTAGCGCTTCCAGGTCTCTTTGCACAGGTTTGTGTATTTGAGATTTTCGGTAGATTTTGCACTCAGGAAATTCATGGCTGTCATGAATACAGTCATTTATAATGCAAGATCCGACCCTGAAGAACCTGAACCGTCATGGATCTCAGTTTGTGTCAACCTTGATCTTTCCGTTCGTGTAAGATTGATGCATGTATTATGCTCAAACATCGCTGTTTTAATGTATTCATCTTCTCAAGGCCATTTGTGTTTTTTGGTCTGATCTCATTTTCTGTCACCTTTCAAGCCGTAAATTATAGACAAGGCCATGACAGTGTAGAATTGTCAAATTCTTGTCAGGTATGATGTTAAAATGTGAACTGGAGTGTCATCAAAAAGGGTTTCATGGAATTGTTTTCATAGAAAAAAGTCAAGTTGCAGAATAGACCGGTTAAATTAAAAAACTTTTGCCAATAATTAAAACAATTTCATGTCATGAGTTTGATTTACCAGAATCTCATTTGTCCAACATTTCCTTCTTGTTCTTTGTTGTAAAATAGGGTGGTAGGTCAATCAGTCTTTGTCTGTAAGAAAGAAAAGTCACTTTTCCTCTGTCTCAATTGTTTCTTCAAGACTGCAGTGAGAGTCCAGTCAGAGATCTCAATATGAACTCGTATTTCTCAAATATTTCCAAGACCAAAGGATCAGAGCTGTTACTTTAAGCTCTATATTTTTACAGTATGTCAACAGTTTTCTGTTTTAGGTTGCACTGTTTGCAACACGAAAGGAGATATTTTGAAAAATGTGATTAAAATACTTGTAATGAAGTGCCCTTAAATGTGCTGAAAGTCCACTTGCAGTGTAATTAAAATCTTAAGTGTATGTATATGTGTATAAATAATAATAATAATATTATTATTGTTGTTGTTGTTGTTTTTATTTGTTATTTATTTATTTATTTAAAAAACTGAAATTTCTTCCTTCAGAAATAATTCTAATATTCTGATTTGCTGCTCAAAAAACATATAATAATAATAATAATAATAATAATAATAATAATAATAATAATAATAATAATAATAATTATATTATTATTATTATTATCATTATTATTGTGTTCAATGGCTAAGTAGAATTTTTTTTTTCTTTCTTTTTTGATGAATAGAAAGTTCAGAGGAACTGTATTTATCTGAAGTAGAATCTTTTGTAACTTTATATCTTTATATTAAGTGTGTGTGTGTGTTTAAATATATATATGTATATGTATATATACTGACTCCAAGCTTTTGAATCTTGTAGTGTATAATGTTACAAAAGCTTTTTATTGCTGATAAATGCTAATTTTTGGAAATAAACCTGAAAAAATGTACTTGGCTTTTTAAATATTTTAAATAATACTTTTAAATATTGATGATGATGATGATGATGATAATGATAAAAATGTTTCTTGAACAGCAAATCACCATATTAGAATGATTTCTGGAGGATTATGTGACTCTGAAAATCGCTGAAATGCTGAAAATGTAGCTTTGATCACAGGAATATATTACATTTTAAAATATATTCAAGTAGAATTTATTTTAAATAGTAAAAATATTTCACAATTTACCACTTTTGCTGTATTTTGGATCAAAAATGCAACCTTGGTGAGCAGAAGAGACTCTTTTAAAAAAAAAAAAAAAAAAAAAAAAAAAAAAAAAAAAATTACAATCTTTCATCTTTNATTTACCACTTTTGCTGTATTTTGGATCAAAAATGCAACCTTGGTGAGCAGAAGAGACTCTTTTAAAAAAAAAAAAAAAAAAAAAAAAAAAAAAAAAATTACAATCTTTCATCTTTGACTGGTAGAGTATAATTATGTGACAAAAGTTTCAATAGAAATGGCATTAAAGTATACCATAAATGCTTGTCAGTAAATTCAACGATACACTTAAGCCGTATTTTAAAGACAATAGAAGTAGTTATGAATAAAGTAAGTTCTTAAAATTAGATGTTTTTAAGAATGTTGCCGAAGAATTTCAACAGGTTTCATGCAGGTTTGGAACAACACAAAGGTGAGTAACTGAAAATAAAACCGTAATTTCTGGGTGAACTATCCCTTTAATGTTGTTCATGAATTTAGGTTTACATAAATGTCAAAGCGTAAGTAGCTAATTCTCCTAATTTCTCTGTTCTCAGCCTGTGCAGATTGGTTGTGCATGACTGAGGCTGTGTCTGATCCAGACACTGTGTTTTCATTCTTCACCACAAGTCTTAAAACACAGCGGGAAACCCTGTGAAAGCCTTTGTTGGCCCAAAACCATTTTTAGAGGCTTGTTCTATACAATTATAATCAAATCATGATTGTCACACGGCCAGGTGAATTCCAACACATTTCCGGGCATCTCAGGACCTCACAAGCTTTTCTTTATATCCTGTCAGAATGAATAAATGTATTGCTCATTTACTCCCTGCTAATGCAAACATCATTATTATTGCTCTTACTTAGGTTAGTGGTTTGTTTAAATCACTAATCCTCTTAAGTGTTATACTTAAGTGTGTAACTTGTCTTGCACAGTCTGTGCTACAGGCATTTTAATTGTCAAAGTGAAGTCAAAGAGTGACACCTGAAGGGAAGTGTATAATGATAGCAAAGATCCATCATGTGTAGCGCTTCTGTTTGCCAACACCATTGCTTCCAGCAGATTGTTGTTACTGGCAGTAGTGCTAATATCAGTCTGATTTGCAAAAATGTGCATGTTTATTTTAGAATGTAAATATTTAAAATGCACTTAATTCAGTTTGAACTTCTCAACATGTTGCATCCATTTAAATGATACTATTAGTTTCAGCCGTAGATGTGCAAGTAAACTTTATACTCCTTTAAGCGTTAAGCAAAAGTTTATGCAACAAATAAAATTCTATTTTGAGTTATGTTTATAAAATATTATTTATTTTTTTATTTTTACATTAATACAGGCTGAATTATGCAATTTGTGTGTAAAATATTTTTCCCAAACTTTATGGAAACGCATTGATAATTTTCTGCCTGGACATTATCTGTTTTTCTTACAGTACAAGATGCATGCTGAGTGTCATGACTTGGACAGTGTTTAGTGAAACAGAGTTTCATCTAAAACCTGAGCTTACTCAACATTTTAAGCACTCTTGTTTCCTTTAGGAAATGCTAATGTACTTTGAGAGTTAGTTGCAGAGTGCGAATAACAGCTTAAACTGCACATCAGGGAGTAATTGAGATCCAGAGAGAGGGAGAGTGAGTGTGTGTGTGGGATGTTGAAGAGAAGGGGCTTATGGGTAATGAATGCTCCACTGGCTCCTGGGGAGCGTTTGCGTGACTGCAGCCTGGCAAAGTCCCCGTCCTGAGAAAAGCACTAAGAGGGGGAAGATGCAGATCAGCTTTGGTGCTTCTGTTTAGACCATTCGCAATCCACTTTTAGTGGCCACATGTGGCTGTTTGATAACCACTTGATTGAATGCTTTTAACATGTTCAGTTTTTCCAGTAATAGACCAAGCTAAGCTCCAAAATCTAAAAATTTTTCAAAGATGAAGCAAGAAATTTGTTTCATCTTTGCATTTTTGTGAAAGCGAATTAAATAATTTGTGGTTTCAGTAAGTACTTCTCATGTGAATTTCTCACCACCTTAGTGGTTTCAAATGATGTATTCAATCCCAAAGGATTTTTTTTCTTTCATAGCTCATGAAGCTTTTGTTTCGTTTAGGTATAAACTTTTTCCGCCAACGTTTCTTTTGCTTTGACTCACTGACTAGAGCTATAAATTAGGTATGTGTGCTACAGTTAAATTTTATTTTTTTTATCTAATGTTTCTTGTTTCTCATGCTTACCAAAGCTGTTTATTTTATTACAAATCAAGTAAAATTATAATATTGTAAAATATTGTTAGTTTAAAATAAGTTTTCTATGTGAATATATTTTGAAATGGTAATTGATTCCTGTGATGCAAAGTTGAATTTTCAGTGTCACATGATCCTTCAGAAATCATTCTAATGTGTTTTTTTTTTTTTTCTTCTCAAGACAACAGTTGTGCTACATCATACACTACTAGTCAAAAGTTTTTGAACAGTAAGATTTTTCATGATTTTTTTTAAAGGAAGTCTCTTCTGCTCCCCAAGCCTGCATTTATTTGATCCAAATTCCAGCAAAAACGGTAACATTTTGAAATATTTTCTATTTAAATGTATTTTAAAATGTAATTTATTCCTGTGATTTCAAAGTTGAATTTTTAGCATCATTACTCCGGTCACATGATCCTTCAGAAATCATTCTAATATTCTAATTTGCTGTTCAAAAAACAGTTTTTATGTTGATAACAGCTAAGTAGAATTTTTTTTTTTTCAGCTTTCTTTGATGAATAGAAAATTCAGAAGAACAGCATGTATCTGAAATAGAAATCTTTTGTAACATGTAGTTTTGTGGAATCAGTGCTCATTTTTCATTTCTCTGGTGAATAGACTGTTCAAAAGAGTAGTGTTTATTTGAGAGAAATGTTTTCCAACAATACAAATGTCTTTAGACTCACTTTTGGCAAATTTAATGCATCCTTGAATAAAAGTATCAGTTTCTTTAAAAAAAAAAAAAAAAGTTACTGATGCAGTTGTGTAACATGGATCAGATTCAGTCTTGGAAGTATTTGAGACATGTTGGAGTTCATTTTAATATCTCTGACTTTATTGGCAAAACTGAACACAGTGTAAGACATTCTGACATTTGGAAAATCTTGAAAAGAAGTGTCATTTTAATAGGAATTTGATCATTTTGATGAATTCGTCATCAGCTGCGGACAGGGAATGATGTTGGCTCTGGTGCTTTTCCACACTGTGCGTCCAGCATCATGTTAAAATTTCCCCCCAATGAACTCGCAGTTGTGCAGACTCTTGGCAGCCGCCAGACCCTCCTTGGCAAATTCTTCTTGCGTGCAAATCAGGAAAATTCCATCTCGCGTCTCTGTCCTGGAAACATTCCTCTGTTTGTTTTCATCATGTGAGAATGTGTGCTAGAAGCTGATAAATAATCCAAGCGTCCAGCATCATGCATGTGCGTGAGTCTCCAAACATCTGTTTTAGCATGGGACAGAGGATTTTCCCCCTCCCTTGCGTTCGAATTCCATGATCTTAGTTATCCCTCAGATAAATCCATGTTTGATCTTTTTCGACGATTATTGGAGTATGTTTTACATGAAAATACGATTTCAAATTTAATTCAGAATTTTTACTTGCAGTTTCTGAGTTAAATTGTTTCTATGCTAGATTTCTTTGTGCATATGATCCAAATGTGGTTAATTCCTTATAAAGCTAGTATTATGTATTCTGTCACCCTGACCATTCAAATAGCTCTTTGTTAGCACCAAAATGCAAAGCACAGCATGCAAAATTGCTTCTAAAGAGCTGAGATATTTATTGTCGACATCAAAACCTCCAGTAAGAACATTTATGGGCTCCGTGTTTGTTGGCAGTTCCTTTGCACACGATGTCGTGCAAACGACTAGTAAAATGACCCAGATACATCATAAAGGAGTGTTCTGTTGCGTGACAACTGTAATAATGTTCGTCTGACATGGTGAGTCCTTGTGCAAATCCTTTATTTTCTCCATGCAACACATTCACTCCCTTCTTTCCTTTAAACTGTTTTTCATGCCTTTTTACGCAACTTGGAACCCGACTATTAGTCACTAAATGACGTTTTTCAATTCTTTGTGCTTTGTGTTATTCATTATATATGCCATTTAGGGATTGCAAAGCATTCCTGGGAAAAGGATTTAAATCAATATGCAATGCTCAATAAAACAGAATTTATAATAACAGTCATGTAAAACAAGATTAATACCGCAAACAGAGACGTGCGCCAGCAGACTGATCCATGATCTCATGTGAAAACGGTTTCCAAACTCAGGTTTTCTCAGACCACAGCCAAAACACAAAACTCACATGTTGACCACTTTTTGGCGAGGTCAACCCGAGTTCACTTGGAAAGCCGTTGTCATTAGTGCTTGTGAAATAATCTGCCATCGGAGTGCATGTGGCTGCGCAGTGATCTGGTATTTGCATCACGTGATCATTTGATGAGGAAACTGTTTGATGGTATTGGCTGATGGATAGAACAATTGTTAAATTTAATTAAAAAAAAAAGTAAATCAGCAGATTATAATGATTTCTGAAGGATCATGTGACACTGAAGACTGGAGTAATGATGCTGAAAAAGCAGCTTTGCATCACAGAAAGAATTTGCATTTTAAAAAATGTTCAAATCCAAATTGTTTTATATTCTAATATAATATTTCACAATTATATTGTTTACTGGTATTTTTGAACAAATAAACAGCATTGGTAAGCATAAAACTCTAAAGAAAAGAAGTTTTACTCAAATGTTGGGTGAATTTGATGTATGGGTGGTCAGTCTCTTAGTCTGGGCAATTTACATCTGTGTTTAAAGGAAGCTCTGGCCCTTTAAGAGCCTGCAGTAAAGCTGGGTTTGCGTGACTGTAGTTCACCAGAGCCTGACCTCAGAAGGACGCCAGTGAAAACGATCTAATGATCTGTCCATCAGAGCGCAGGACACCAGCAATGTAATTAGTCTGCTAAGTCTTCCTCTTCCTCCTCTCTTGTATCCCCTATTCTCCCTTCAGCACACACATAATGGGTGAAGTAATTGTATGTAACTGATGTTTTGAAAATTTACAAGGGCAAGAGTGGAACTGATTTTCATAGAATGGCTTTTTAACCCTTAAAGGAGAAGTCCACTTCCAAAACAACAATCTGCAAATAATGTACTCACCCCCTTGTCATCCAAGATGTTCATGTCTTTCTTCAGTTGTAAAGAAATTGTTTTTTTGAGGGAAAACATTTCAGCATTTTTCTCCATATAATGGACTGATATGGTGCCCCGATTTTGAACTTCCAAAAGGCAGTTTAATTGCAGCTTCAAATGAACTCTGATGCGGTTGTAAACGATCCCAGCCGAGAAAGAAGGGTCTTATCTAGCGTAATGATCGGTTATTTTAATACAAATAATACAATTTTATATACTTTTTAATGTGAAACGCTCATCTTGTCTTACTCTGCCTGGACTGTTTTGTCAGTTATGACAGTTAGGGTATGTCGAAAAACTCCCATCTAATGTTCTCCCTCAACTTCGAAATCGTCCTATATCGCCGTTTTACCTTTTTTGTTAAGGTGTTTGATCATCTTTGCATGTTCACTTTGCAAAGACTGGGTCGGTGCTTCTGCAGCGATGTAGAATGATTTTTGAAGTTGAGGGAGAAAATACGAGTTTTTCAACATACCCTAACTGTCTTGAACCAGAATAAACAGAGTTCAGGGAGAGAAAGGCAAGATGAGTGTTTGAGATTAAAAAGTATTTAAATTGTATTTTTGCTGACTGTTTCGCTAGATAAGACCTTTCTTTCTTGGCTGGGATAGTTTACAACCGCATTTGGGATCATTTGAAGCCACATTTAAACTGCATTTTGGAAGTTCAACATCGGGGCACTATATCAGTCCACTATATGGAGAAAAATGCAGAAATGTTTTCCTCAAACATGATTTCTTTACGACTAAAGAAAGACATGAACATATTGGAAGACAAGGGGGTAAGTACATTATATGTGAATCTTTGTTTTGGAAGTGGATTTCTCCTTTAAAGATGTTAAGAAAGAAAGGAAAATTCGAAGAAAAAAACAAAGTATTGATTTTTTTTTTTTTTTTGTGTGTGTGTGTGTGTGCAGCCATGTTTCTGTCACCTTGTTTTATTTGCATTTTGAAGTATTGCATCAGATGGAAATGCTACATTTTGAAGAAACGAATCTGCTATGTTGCTTAAAAGGTTTAATGCCCGCTTGAGGTAGTTTTTGATTTGTACGAAAAAGGATTGTTGTTCTTTGTTTGAGCACATTGAGTTGTTTTTTTTTTTTTTTCAGTAAAGTTTTATGCAATGAAAAATTTTGTACTTTTTGTATGAACGTGCTATATTGCACTGGATTTTTCATGTTTTGAGTGCCTGTTGGATTTGTTCTAACTTCATTTGTCATCATTGCTTTGATTTGATTGATTTTATTGAATTTTTTGGATATTTCTCAACTGAATATTATTGTTTACAGCTCAGTTTGACTTGAGGATAAGCAAATGCTCAACTTCAGACATGATTTCCCGAAGCAATACATCACTTAAGTCTATTTATCCAAACAGTTCAAAATTGTGTTAAATTATGTGTACAGGCTTATTAATATTAATAAGTTAAGCCATTTGGATTTGTTCAGTGAAAGTCAGTGGAGTCTAAAGTTGTGGCTCAGGGTAATGAGGGTAAGTAAATAATGACTTTAATTTAAATTTTTGGGTGAAGTATGCCATTTACTGTTCTGTGTACTTGTTTTAAAGACATTGAGCGAGATACAAAGCACAGGGAAAAAGAGAGAGCGAGTCCGTTGAGTCACTGCATACAAACACACATCTGCTCGTAAATCTAACCTCAATTGTCAAGAACAGATCTGGTTTTTATTTCCATCCCCTCATCAAAACAACTGTGGTGTAATGGCTGCTTGTGGACAGACATTTTGTGAAAAGTAGCACATCCACCTGTAGATTTGAGCTTGTTTGGCAGCACACTTGAAGTGAGTGAATAGAGAACAAGTCCTTAGAGAGAGATGATGGACGTTTCCCTCATGTTATTGAGCTCAGGTTTGAGTTAAGAGTGTGTGAATGATAAAATATATAGGTTTGGCCGATAGTCAGACATATATATTGGTCGTCAGACGAATAGTCTTTATTGTTTGAGGGTTTTTTTTAATATTATGTTTACGACATATTAACTCTACAGTGGTTAGAGAAACCTCTCTTGAGAGCTACAGCTTAAAATGATGGAAGAATGCATGTGCTTATGTCCATTTAACATGGCTGCTTGTAAGAAAACAAATCTGGTTTAAATCCAGATTATATGCTTGATATATTTGGGTTGTACAAACATCGCTGCATAAATCTGCTCAGTCTGTTTGTGGTTATCATCTTCGCTTTGATGTTAGGCATTGAAGTTTCCACAAAATTAACTGAAGAAGACAAAAAATGTGAATTATTTTGTATGATTTTATCTTGATCATTTTAGATTAGCACGGCTAATGAAGAGCACTTGGGCCGTCTTGTTTTTTACAATGCTTTGCAGTCATTCTCAACCATTCGTGAAATTGGGAAAGTGCATCTGAAATGGATTGATTAGGAGCAGATGCTTAATGAAGGATGATCAGCAGGTTTTGCTTGTGTGAAGCTGAGATTGTCTTGGTTCTTGGATTTCTGTTAAAAGTCAAAACATGCAGCAAAATTCTAATTAAATGAATGTGGACTTGATATCAGATGGAGAAATCCTGATCATTCCAAATGACTTTATTTGCCTGTGACGCTCTTACATGTACGAATTTAGTTTATATCCATGCATATCTGTCTTTATCTCTCTCACAGCAGTCCAAGAGAAAGAAAATCACTGCAGTGATACTTCAGTCGCAGCGCACAAGAAAGAGATCCAGCCCTGTGTCATGGAGAGTGATCTTCTCCTAAAGGTGACTGCTTTGCTGTGACAGTTTGGATATGGTTTTGTGTTAAAGAATGCATCCAGATCTGGTTCTTGGTTAGTTTAAATTCTTTGGCTCAGTCTGAAAAAAATCGTATTATTTTTGCACACACAATTTTATTGGCATGACTGTTGACACATATTTCATATTTTGTAGTCTCTTTCTGGATTTGCACTGATCGTGAGCTCGGATGGTGTTATTTTCTATGCATCATGCACCATTGTTGACTACCTTGGATTTCATCAGGTAACCCTCAAATGAGGTCCTATGTTTCCAGTATATATTTTTTTCATATATATGGGCTATTCTACAGAATTGGTGCAAGCTGCTGTCCCGCAACCAAAAAAATACATTTCAAAAGGATTTAAGTATCCAAACTTGTTTATTAATATCCTTCTATTATCTATTAAAAACCACAATATTTAAAATATTAGTAAGCTTAAATTTATATAAAATCATCATTTATTTGTGTAGTTTCAATTGGGAGGTGGCTTTCCTGAACCTTAAACCCTAAATTTTAGCTTATAAAAATATTGAAATTTTTTTTTGTGGTTGTTGTTTAAAAGTATCTTTATACATTAAGTAAAAAAAAAA
>JAHKKF010520371.1:0-15529 GCA_019740295.1 Labeo calbasu | reverse complement strand
AATAAAAAAAAGTTTTATTTCGCTTAATTTTAAATTGCTTTCAATATTTTTATGGTACTGACCAATATATAACATGGATTTTTTTCCTTTTAGGACCTTGATAGTCATGGTCATTTTGAACCGATTTTGTACTGAAAAATGTCTCCTTTTATGTCGCACAGAAATTAAATTAGGTTCAGAATCAGAACTTTGACAAATTAACTAATGAATTAAAAAGTAAAATAACATTAATAATAAATTAAATATATGTTTTTACATACAGAAAAAATTATAATAATAAAAAAAATAATAATAATAATAATAATAATAATAATACTACTAACATTGACAAAAAAATTACTAAAAATTAAAATAATCTCAAACCACACAAACCTCAAAACCCATAAAATCCCAGTGTTATTTTTGTATTATTGATATAATATTCATTTTTTAAACATTTAAATTAGATTGTTTATATTTTCTTTATTATTTTATATTTAATAGTTTACTTTTTTGTTTATTTTTAAATGTCTATATAATTTTTGTTAAGTTTTGGTTATTTTAATACTATAACTTAAACTAAACAAAAATGAGAAATCATTTTTATTTTATTTCCGTTAACGTTTATTATATATTTTTTTTAAAAATGGACAAAAACACAACTAAAACTTTAAAATTAAAATCAAATAATATATAATATATATAAAACATATAAATATAATATATATAAAACTAACTCAAAATATTAATAAAAACTACATTATTTAATAAAAATTATACCAGCTGAAATATAGTTTTAATATATAGTTTAAGAAGAACTACAATTACTAAAACTAAAATAAAAATAAATCTAAATCTAAACAGAATTTAAAATTGTTTTATTTTCAAGTAATGACAATTTTTTATGGCTTTAGTTTTGGTTAACCATAAAAACCCTGGTATGGACCAATTCATGTGATATGGAGTTTTTGTCCTTTTAGGACCTTGACAGTCGTGGTCATTTTGAACCGATTTTGTACTGAAAAACGTCTCCTTTTATGTTGCACAGAAATATAATCAGGTTCAGAATGAGAACACGTCCCTTTAAACAAACGTACACCAGAACACAATCAAATGAATCAAAAACCAATGCACCACAACACGAGCGTCTGCAGCATCAGCATCGGCGTGACTCAGCGGGAAAACCATCAGCGCCGACAGGAACGTGACGTACGACACTAAACGAACTCACAATGGAGAACAAACTCATGATGAAGGTGCGAGCCCCTCGTGTAGATCTGACATAAAGGACGAACAACGCCTACAGCTGCAATACGGCTGAACAATGCACTGCAGCACAATGACACGCCACAGACCTTCATCATTCTGCTCACGCAGACGCACAAGAACGCTTTAATGATCATTACGGACACGCACGAGACCTTCACGACGTCATTCCAACACGCATGTATCCACAAACACAAGTTACACGCATGCACAGACGCCGCACAGCACCTTACCTCCTCCTGCACCGCTGCTAAACACTCAAACAGCCGCCCGACCAGCTGAGCCAGCGGAGGAGGGGCGAGAGACAGAGACAGACAGAGAGAGAGAGAGAGAGATGGGCTGCAGCAGCCAATCAGAACAGTAGCATGCATGTGCATTAACAGCAGCGCAGAGATCGTTCATTTATGATCAGCTGAGCAGAACCTGAACGCATGTCAATTAAAGGTGCAGTACATCATTTCTGAGAAAATTTGAAATCATTGAAACAATCACGCCTCTACCCAAATGATCACTCACGCCCCTATCTTGATAGCTCCGCCCACAAATTCATAAACGCACTACGAAAAACAGGCACCTCCCCCATTATGAGTGGACACGCCCTTACTGCCAATTGGCTAGAAATGTGTTTTGCTTAGTCCCAATCCACTTTCAACAGCGTTTCTCAGAAATCACTTTAAATGCCTGTGTGTTTATTAAATATTTGGGCTAATTTGATGATGCTTTTATTGAATGTAAAACAATTTCACAATCAGTGTTATTATCTAACAAGTCAAAAATGTTAAATCCACATCAGAAGTCTCTCTTAAAGCACTATAAGCCATGAATCAAACACGATTAGCCGTGAGGAGAATCACAACATTACGTGGATTTGAAGCAAGGAAGTAAATGAAAGTGTTTTGAGGATGTAGGGAGACTCGGTTACATCATTTGAGGTGCTTAATGGGAGTGGGCGGAGCTTAAGATCTCTTTTGCCACACGACGCTGCAATTGGAGGAATTTTTGCACAGCATCATGGGTAATGTAGTTTTTAACACCATGAATCTCACTATTAAACAGGATTATTTTAAAAATAAGTTGAATTAATTCAAACTAAAACACAAACAAAAGCATATACCATTGATTAACAATCTCAGAGTTTGCTGCGCTCTATTTGTGACCCTGAACCACAAAACCACTCATAAGGTTAAATTTTCTGAAACTGAGATTTATACATCATCATCTATAAGCTGAATAAGCTTTCCATTGATGTATGGTTTGTTAGAATAGGACAATATTTGGTCGAGATACAACTATTTGAAAATCTGGAATCTGAGGGTGCAAAAAAAATTTAAATATTGAGAAAATCACCTTTAAAGTTGTGCAAATGAAGTTGTTAGCAATGCATATTACTAATCAAAAATGAAGTTTTGATATTTATGGTAGTAAATTTACAAAATATATTCATGGAACATGATCTTTACTTAATATCCTAATGACTTTTTTTGGCATAAAAGAAAAATAATTTTGACCCATACAGTGTATTTTTGGCTATTTCTACAAATATTCCTGTGCAACTTAAGACTAGTTTTGTGGTCTAGGCTCACATTTTACATCAAAATACACTTTAAAGTGTTTCTTTTATTGCACTTTATCCATTTGCATCTGTAGATTTTTATTCAAGTGCATATCTTTAAAGAGTTTTTTCTCTTACACACAGCAAAATTTTACAGTTTTATTCCTCTCTATTTTTTTTTTTTTTGTCTGTTGACAGTATTTTCTGATTTATGAAATAATAAACAGAGAAATCTAATCTAATATGCCAACAAAATCAAACAAGAAACGTGAAACCAATGTTCAGATTTACGCTCTGGAAATGTATGCAAATTAGTGCATGTTTAATTAGATAATGCATCATTTGCATATTCAGACATAACATTTCTGAAAACCTGCATTACAAAAACAATCGACTTAATGCACCAGAATTATTAACTGCTGTAATGTCAAGACAAGCTTGAGACGAGCAGCACTCGTCGAGTGTTAGTACAGCAGACACATACACACACACTCTCTCTCTCACACACACACACACACACACACTCTTTTACCTTGGCACGATGCAGGTCGACTCCGTACATGGAGAGTTTCTTTGCGTTTTCCAGGAACAGCATGTCAGCTTCAGCAGGAGTCATTCCTCTGTAAACACACACACAGATTACTGCTAAACAAACTGTTTAACACACACCAACAGATACTGCGTGTTTGCAGGTGGATTTTTTGAACACTTCAAAGGAATATGAAGGAATTCATTCATTCTCATCCTTAATTACTTAACACTTACTTAATTACTCGACATGACAGATGACTTCAGCTGCTCTAATGTTTAGATGTTTACATTCACAGAGCACTCTCTGTTGCGCTTGCGTTTCTGTCTGTGTATCAGTAAACAAAGCAGGGCATTGTGGGTAGAGATGGGCTTAGTGAGTCTCTGTGATCAGACACTGACTGACACGGATCTCTTCATCATTAATGAGCACAATAATCACACTGAGCTCCATGAACACATCTGACCGCCGAGAAATAAACATCCGTCTCTCCACCGCTGACTGACTGACACTCGCCACTGCTCTTTCCGTCAACACAATGAGTTTTGTTAACATAATTATAATAATATAATAATAAAATAACATACAAATATTGCATGAAAAGCTCAAACTTAAAAAAACTCAAAACATTAGAAAAGTACTAAAATTACTAAAACTAAAAATGAAATAAATAAATTGAATCAGAAATACAATGAATTATAAAAACAAAATAAAATAAAAAATAAAAGCCAATTAAATTATTAAAAATTACAATAAATTGTTGTAAAAGAACACTGATAGTGATTTTGAAACAGGTTTTATTATAATTAACCTAAACTAAAATCATAAAAACATGTTTGTTACTTGAAATAAAATAAATGTTAACAAAAAAAGTATTTTATCTAGTTGCCAAGGCAATATTTATCATTTTAATGTACTAAAATACCTGAAAGTACATTAATAATAAAAATAAACAAATATATTACTAATAAAACCTACAAAAAACAACAACAACAACAACAAAATAATTAAAACAAAAATAAAAATGAATATTTTTATATTTTAATAAATATATATGGATAATATAAAAATAAAAGCCAATTAACATATTTAAAAAAAAAAAGTTATTGTAAAAGAACACTGATAGTGGTTCTGAAACCGGTTTATTATAATTAAACTAAAATCATAAAAACATTTTTGTTACTTGAAATAAAATCAATGTTAACAAAAAAAACAGTTTTTACCTAGTTGCCAAGGCAACATTTATTATTTTGAGGTACTAAAATAACTGAAAATAAATTATTAATAAAAATAAACAGACATATTACTAATAAAACAGACAAAAAATAAAAAATAAATAAAAAAACAACAAAATAATTACAATTAATATTTTAACAAATATATATAGATAATATAAAAATAAAAACAAAATATCAATAAAAACTACAATAGTTTCTCCACGATACATAAATAACTGAACAGACACTCCACAAATTAATTTCTGTTAATACTTCTTCATCTCTAATTATTGCCTCTTTCTCAAGTATTATGTAAATACACATTTATACAGCTGTATATACAGTAAATAAGGCACAAATCTGTACATAAATCTTCTGTTCCAGACACATACACATTATTATTTAGTTCAAGTCTTTATTTAAATGTTTTTTTTTCTGTTCTCATGTCAGATAATGTATGCATGTACACCAGAAGCATCTTAAAAAATCACAACAAATTGCTTGTGTGTTTGCACACACCTGGCAAATAAAGCTAATTCTGATTCAGATCTGAACATCTGACAGTCACGTGATGATGTTAAAACTCACTTGTAGCTGCGGTGAAGCTCCAGGACTTTCTCCTCCAGCTCTTTGGTCTGGTTCGGGGCCAAACGCATGTCGCTGATATAACCGGATCCCTGCAGGTCAGCGTCATAGTCGCCCAGCTCCGACTGGACCGTGTAGGAGCCCAAAACCGTGTGCGTGGCGAAAGAACACGGCAAACGTCCAGAAACGACGTCATCCCTCAGCTGCAGGCACAGGTAATACCTGAGACAGAAAGAGAAAGAGAGAGTTTATATCATCCAGCTTTAGTTTAGGTTACTTCAGTACTTTTTTTTTTTTAATAGTTTTGGTGAAAGTGAACTATAATCCAAGCAGACCTGGTGATGTCCTCGGAGAGCTGCGCTGGATCGGGAGGATAAAACTTCACGTTGAAGGCAAAGTTCCAGGGACCAGCTGAAAAACACGAAAACTTCCTGTAAGAACTTGAAGACGTTTAGATGGAGACAAAGAACGACTCTGTTATGAAAGGACATACTGCTGATCTGCTTCTTCATCTCTTTGGAGCAGTCCAGCCAGCTCTGTGGGAAAAGCAGGAGGTTTGTCATTGAAAAACAGGCTGAGAGACATCAAACGAAATGAGTTCAGAAGAATACGAGCTGACAAACACCTTTTGGTTTTCAGCATCCCGGTACGTAATGCCAAAATAGTCCTTCTCCAGGAGGTTCAGGTGGTCGCAAACCTTATCGAACAGAGCCTGACCTTTCGCTCTTTTCTGTCGCACAAAAACACACAAAGATTCATTAAAGGGACAGTTTAGACAAAAAACATCATGCTGTCATCACTTACTCTCCTCATGTCACTCAAACCTGTATGATTTGATGTGAAAGACAAAAGAAACATACTTTGAAGATTTCTGGTAACCAAAGCTTCAGTTCCCATTCACTTCTATTATATTTTTTGTTGGTTTCCTAACATTCTTTAAAATATCTTCGTGTTTAACAAAAAAAGTCATACAGGTGTGGAACAGTGTTGTTACAGTTCACTAAAACAAAATAAAATAAATAACAACTGAAATAAATCAAAATAGATTTCTCTTTTAATTTTTCAAACACTTCACACTTTTATTTTTATTTACTAACTAATAACTATTTTAATAATTATTATTTATATAATTATATAATAATTATTGTAATTATTTCTCATTTTAAATTAGTTGCATGATGCAACATGATGTACTAAAACAACTAAAGCTGAAACAAAAATGAATAAAAACTATATAGACAATAAATAAATTAAATAAATATCTTACTGCAACAAACTAAACAAAATATGAAAATATTAAAAATTTTACTATAATATGAAAATGGAAAATATAAAATACACAAAAACTAATTACTAATTACAAAATATTAATAAAAACTATAGTACGATTTCAATAATACTTAAATAACAGGTTTGGAACAATACGAAGGTAAATAAATGATGAGAAGATTTTTTTTTCCCCAGAAGTCGTCATTTTTGGGTGAACTGGAACCCACATCAGAAAACTGAACATGCAAATATGTTGTTAAATTATTAAAATATTAACAAATCTCAGGGGAAGCCAAGTATTAAATATTTAAATATAATCATACGTAAAAATAAAAAGAATATATAAAATAAATGCAAAATAAATAAATAATAAATGTAAATGTAAGTATTAAATATTTTAGGTCAAACGGGGTTCTGCTGAGCTAACATATTGATGAACAAAGAGTAAACACACGGCAATGATGGTGGATTAGTAATTAATATCTCTTGGGATTTTCCTAGTAATAGAAACTCCCACATACTATCTTCGCTGAACACTCTTGACTTGTTTAGATCATCAGAAGCAAATTAGTCTTGGATTCTGTTTATTTAACAGGCAAAAGCATCTATTTATGTTCCTCTGATAATCAAGCCTTGACTCGCTCGCACAGATAAATTGTTTACAATCTACTTATGTTATTTATTTATGCAATTTATGAACTATTTTACACTAATTATGATATTATGAGCGCTTTAGAGGAACGACGAGTGACTGCGTTCGAATGAATCTCTGAAAGTTACTCAGTTTTGGCAGTAAACTAAATAGTAACTGGACAAAGCTGACTATCTTCTTTGATTTGTGTCTGTGAAACAATCATTCCACGTTCTTCTCCATGTGTTTGTGATTGAAAATCCAGCGAGTCTGAGTCTGAGACTCAGCTGTGGTATGCTGTACTTTATGCAACGGCTTCTGCTCGCGCCAAAATAAGAATAAGCTAAAAATAAAGGCGCTGGCGAGTGTTTGCGTGTGCTCTTCAACTCCGTCCTGCTCTTTATGAACTACAGGCTGTGCAATTAAAGCAACAGCTGTGGATGCATGTGATCTCCAGCAAATTCTCATTTTTCCCCCAGATTGTTGAGCTCTACAGTTCATTGATTTATGAGATTTCTGGAACCTACTTAGTAGTACAGTCATTTGACAACAGCTCAACTAGTCCTGTTTTAGTTTAATTGTGTCCTGATTTCATAAACCTTCCATGACAGTCCATTCACTGTCAGCATGACGATGTGTCGGTCTTCATTAAACTGTCCTTCATCATCATCATCATCATCATCACCCACCTCCACGGTGCAGGTGTAGTCGGTGCCGTCCAGCAGTTTGACCTTACACTCCATGACCCTCAGTCGGTGAGTCCTGCCTAACGCTGACCAGGAGAGTCTGCTGCTCAAAGACTTCTGGGAAATGTAGTCGCCCTCGTGCTGCTGCTGCTGCTGAGCTGATCTGACCTCTGATTGACCCTGTGGAAACACAGCAAACAAGTTTATCAAGCATGGAAATATCTAAATCAGACTTATTTTAGAATCAACAAGACAATATTACTGGTTAATAATAGAAAATGATCGCCTTTTCAACTTCATCAGCTATTACATAATATCACAAATACAGTACACATTTTCTAAAACTCGACTTAAACAAAAAGACAAGATTAAACAATCCTATAAAAGATTCTTCAAATGTACTTGTGATAAAAACTGTAAATGTCTATAAATTTGTCCTGACAAACATTGATAATTAATCTGTAAATTTTCAATTTATTTTAATTTGAGAGATTTACAAATTTTGTTGTGTCTTTACCGCTTGTATTCATCTCTTTTTTAAAAATGAGAAAAGGCAAGCAGTTGAAATAAAATAAGTTTTTAAAATATTATTTTAATTCAAACAACATTTCTTAATGGTTTTAGTTAACTATAACAATGTGGATCTAAATGTATCATTTAAATGTCAGTCTCATTAAAAACTTTATTTAAGTTAATTTAAATTTATTTAAGATTTACTTAAAAATGTAAAAATATTTCATTAAATAAATAACTTTTAATAAACACATATAGATATAAATTTAGTGAATCTAAAAATAAATCCATAATGTAAATAAAATATATATTAATACAAAATGTTACTTAAAAAAATAGAAAAATAGATTCATTTAAACTTTAAAGTACGCAGTTATGAAAATATCCCATTTCCTTCATTTGAGAGAGAAATATATTGATAATATATTGATATATATTCATACTGCCGCTCAAAAGTTTGGGATCAGTACAATTTTTTTAAAGACATTTCTTATGCTCATCAAGGCTGTGTTCAGTTGATCAAAAACACAGAAAAAAGTATATAATATTGTGACATATTACAATGTGAAACAATGTTTTTCTATATTATTATACATTAAAATGTAATTTATATCTGTAATTAAAGCTGAATTTTCAGCATCATTACATCAGTCTTCAGTGTCACATGATCCTTTAAAAATCTTCCTAATATGCTGATTTATTATCAGTACTAGTACTTTTTTTCAGGATTTTTTGATCAATAAAAGGTTAAAAAGAACAGCATTTATTTAAATTAGAAAGGTTTTCTAACAATATACACTACTGTTCAAAAGTTTGGAGTCAGTCAATTTTTAATCTTTCTTTAAAAAAAAAAAAGAAGAAATTATTACTTTTATTCACCAAGGATGTGTTAAATTAATAAAACGTGACAGCATAGATTTACGCTGTTAGAAAAGATTTATCTTTTGAATAAATGCTGTTCTTTTTAACTTGTTATTCATCAAAGAATCATGAAAAAAAGAATCACAGGTTCCAAAAAGATATTTGGCAGCACAACTGTTTCCAACATTAATGATCCTAATAATAAATCAGTATATTAGAATGATTTCTGAAGGATCATGTGACACTTACGACTGGAGTAACAGCTGATAAAAATTCAACTTTGCCTCACTGGAATAAACTGTATTTTAAAGCATATTAAAATAAAAAACATTATTTTGTATTGTAATAACATTTTGCAATATTACTGTTTTTTCTGTAGTTTTGATCAAATAAATGCAGCCTTGATGAGCATAAGAGACTTCTTTATAAAAAAAAACAAAAAAAAACAACATCAAGTCTTACTGATCCCAAACTTTTGAGCGGCAGTGCATATATTAAAAAAACAACAAAAAAAACAAAACAGAAAAATAGATTAGTTTAATCTCTAAAGTATGCAGGTATGAAAATGTCCGATTTCTTTAATTTAAGATTTAATATATATTCCTGAAGAGAATAATTTCATTACAGATCCCCTTGACGCCCATCTCATGTCACGACTTCATTTCAGAAGCTGCTATTTTCATCATGCAGGTTCATTTCAGCACTTTCCCATGAATAGATTTTCATCATTAAATTACATTACATAATCTCAGTTACCTACTTTCTAGAAAGGTCCTGAAACTCTCACTGGGACTACATCTGAAAATCCACCATGATGCCTCACCAAAACTGCTTATATACACCATATAATATCAACACAATGACATGCAGCACAGGTAAACACATCTGGAGATGAGCCAGCACTTTATAAAATGAGCACGTCTGAGGAAGAACTAATCTGTGCATTTGACAGCTGCATAGAAAATGTGAACGAGTTTAGTATGAAGCATTTAGAAGCAACTAAACAAGACACTAAAATACAGCTGAGTGCTTAGATGTCAGTCAGGTTTGTCTTTGGCTTCTGCATGACTAATAGAGCTGCTTTTCAGACAAATTCATGATTTGATCTTCATTTGATTTTCAATCTCATTTCAATATAGATTCATTAGGATATAAAAGCAGGTTCAGCACATGTTAATTTTCCTTTTAAATAAAAAAATGTCTATACGCTACAAATATTGTTTAGCAAAGTTCACACATCATATTAAAACAGCACAGATCAATTCCTGGGATTTAAGAATCAGTTCATCAAGATGAGAATCGATTAAAATCATGAAATCAACATTTTGTCGACTCAATTACTGACATGACTATGTGACACAGAAACTCTACAGCGCTAGAAGCTGGACTGTAATATAAAGCAGGTGTACATGAGGAAAGCTCTGACCTGCTGCCGTGTGTGTGCGTCGTCCTGTCCTGAAGCCGGTCGCTGTGTGTCGTCTGTCTGCGGCGGGTCCGATTCTGAGTCTGGATCCGTCGTCATGGCCAGTTACACTGAAACGACACACACGGATATATTCAGGGTGGGAATCTGTAGACATTTCACAACTGCACTCGATTGCTTCTGGACTGGAATAAACAGTGTGTTAATGTGGGAATCTGAGCACAAACAAACACAGGAGTTTATATTTAGTGTGATGTTTACACTGTATTTTTGAAAGGACGAGAACTCCAGGATCACAGAGACACATGCCTGGCATTCAGACCGCAGTTAAGTGTTCCCGTACACAACATGCCAGCTGACGCGACGGCGCTGCTGTGTTTATCTGTGACGATCAACCAGTCGCTGAAGATTCAATAACAAACAGAAACACTCAAACACTCTCATCTGTGACACATGGACACTTCAGGACGAGACAAGCTGCCTGACTGACCAATGACAGATGAGGGAGCTTAAAAAAAACTGTTTATCAACCACTAACAACGCCCTAGTAACCCCATAGCCACCAGAATTTTCTGCAGAACAACCAAACAACCCCATAGCAACCATTTGATACTGTAGCAACCACACAGCAACCACTAACCACCTAGTAACCCCATAGCAACCACTCAGAACACTCAAACAAACCTAAAGCAACCACTTAGAACACCCTAGTAACCCCATAGCAACCAGAATTTTCTGCAATTGCTCCATCATTCCCCTAGAAATTTCCCAGAACGCCCAAACAACACCATAGCTACATTTGACACTGTAGCAACCCCACAGCAACCACTTAAAATAACCCCAGCAACCAGAATTTTCTGCAGTCACCCTAGCAACCCCATAGCAACCACTCAGAACATCCTAGCAACCAGGAATTTTTTGCTGTCACCCTAGTAACCCCATAGCAACGACTTAGATCAACCTAGTAACCCCCAAGCAACCAGAATTTTTTTGTACCTGCCCTATCATCCCCATGGCAACCACTCAGAACATCCTAGCAACCAGAATTTTCTGCAATTACCCCAGCAACACCAAAGCAACCACAAACAACACCCTAGTAACAAGAATTTTCTGCAACTGTCCTAGTGTCCACCTAGCAACCTCTAAGAACACCCAAACATCCCCATAGCAACCACTTAAAACACCCTAATAACCCCATAGCAACCACTTAGATCAATGTAGTATCTCCCAGCAACTAGAATTTTCTGCAACCACCCTATTATCCCCGTGGCAACCACTCAGAACATCCTAGCAACCAGAATTTTCTACAATTACCCTAGCAACACCAAAGCAACCACTAACAACACCCTAGTAAGCCTATAGCAACCAGATGTTTTTGCAATTGCCCTAGTGTCCACCTAGCAACCTCTCAAAACACCCTAGTAACCCCATAACAACCACTTAGATCAACCTAGTAACCACCAGCAACCAGAATTTTCTGCAATTGCCCTTTTATCCCCATGGCAACCACTGAGAACATCCTAGCAACCAAAATTTTCTGCAATTACTGTAGCAACACCAAAGCAACCACTAACAACATCCTAGTAACCTCATAGCAACCAGAATTTTTGCAACTGCCCTAGTATCCCCCTAGCAACCTCTCAGAACACCCAAACAACCCCATAGCAACCACTTAGAACACCCTAGCAACTGCTCAGCAGTGCTTCATAAGGGTCTGAAGTGTGAGTGTTTTGTAATCTTTCTTGTGAGGCGTGACAGTGATGGAAACCATCGGCGGATTCTGGAGAGCAGCAGTGGAAAACCGCAGGAGTAGCGCGACTGCATTCTGTCAGACTGACTCCCTGAACTTAACGGCCTGTGCAGAAATGTAGGTCAAACTGAACCGCAGGAACAAAACGAGCGAACGGCCCTCCAGATCCGCTCCACATCACTGAACGAGAGGAGAGACGTCAGCCGAGGACAGAGATGCTGATGTTTCTATTCTATCCTGAATAATGAAGAACAGCTTCAGTGTATGACAGCCATTACAATGAAAATCACTCTGGAATTGAAATTATGTGCACTTCAACACAGGTGGCTAAAAATAGCTGCAGCACTGAAGAAAAACAATAAGACAAACAAACGAGTCCCATACAGATGAACGCATGCTGACTTAAAAATGAATGGATTTGAATTTAAAAACACAAGAGACAGCACTAAAGGGACTGAATGCATTAAAGGGACAAAAATACACAGCAACATTAATAAAAACGAACATAATTAAAAAGCTCTTACTCATCTTGACTTATTTGGTTCACACTCAGCTCTCTATTTTTACAGTACACGAGTAAATAATGTACATTTAATGTACCATTTGACCTGCTGATAGCTGCCTGCTTTTCATAATATTTAAAAGAGATTTTGATGCAAATACATTCATATCTCCTCATGTAAGAAGTCAGATATTCCAATTCACATTAATTATTAAACAATTACCACCATTGCTCTTGTCATAAAAACACCATTTCTTTTCATAATTTCACAAGGTCATCTTACAGTTCACTCACTCTCTGGAATATTTCAGGAATTTCCCTTCAGGGATCCATAAAATACATCCATATCCAGTCAAAAACACACTGAGCTGTGAAACACAAACATTTATGAAATAAAACAAAGCATTTATACCAAATCCTCTGTCGCTCTTCTCAAGTCTGTGTATAACCTTTCCAAACAGAAGATCCTGGAGACACATGACCCGTCCTGACCCGAAACCCATTAACTAGGCACAGATGGGTTAAACCCTCTTAAAGGCTTAAACTTCAACCCCATCAAAACCACAACGGAGAGGCAGTCTGAGCCGTCTGTGACCAGATAACACAGAGTTCATGGGTAAATTTGTCTTAATCCCCTTATAATTCAATTTCACATTGAGCTTCAGAAGAATAACCGACTGTTTACAATAAATAAAACACTGGATATTATTTTAATACTACAAATTACACACCACCAGTCAAGAGTTTGGAATGAGATTTTCTTCTACTCACCAAGGCTGCATTTATTTGATCAAAAATACAGTAAAAATTGTAAAATATTATTCTAATTTAAAACAGCTGTTTTCCATGTCAATCTATGTTAAACGGTGATTGATTGCTGTGATGCGCAGCTGAATTTTCAGCATCATTACTCCAGTCTTCAGTGTCACATAATCCTTCAGAAATCATTCTAACATACAGATTCGCTGCTCAACAAACATTTCTGATTATTAGCAATGTTAAAAACAGTTGTGCTTCCCCATACTTTTCTGGAAATCGCTATATACTACCATTCAAAAGTTTGTAATATTATTTTTTATACTTTTACATATTCAGCAAGGATGCATTAAACTGATTAAAAGTGACAGTAAAGACATTTATAATGTTACAAAATATCTATTTTAAATAAATGCTGTGCTTTCGAACTTTCTATTCAAAGAATCCAGAAAAGTAAAATGTATCACTGTATTATTTTTACTGGATTTTTGAACAAATACATGCGGCTTTGGTGAGCAGAAGAGACTGCAACTTAATTAAACATCTTAATTAATCCAAACTCTTGACTGTGGAAGCCCGTTTTATCTCTCAATTATTATTTTTTTTTTTTTAACACAGAATTATAAGATATAAACTCACAATTGCAAGTAAAAAAAAAATCAGAATTGTGAAATTTGAGAGATATAAACTATAATAATAAGTGTGTGTGTATATATATATATATAAAATATAAATTCTGACTTTTTTCCCACAACTGTGAGTTTTTCAGAATTTCGCAATTCTGACTTTTTTTTCCTCACATTTGTGAGATCACAATTCTGACTTCATGTCTCAGAATTGCGAGTTTATATCTCAATTCTAAGAAAATGATAGTGAACAATACAAATTATGAACTAGTCTACAGAATCCAAATTACATGCGGTTTCTGTGGTGTAGTGGTTAATCTGTGCTGGTGATCAAAAGGTTGACGGTCGTTTCTTAGACTATCATCGTTAAGTAAGAAACTTTCTTCAAACTATAATAAACATATTGCAAATCAAGTTATACAACACATTTCTGAAGAAACTTTGTTCACATTCACACACACAGTCCTCTGTCTCTGGATCAATACACAATATTGATTTATAATCAGCTACATTCTACAAGTGACTCCCGGAATGCAAGAAACATGATCTAAACAATGTAAGCATGCAAAGTCAAATCAACAAAGTCGTCTGCACTGCAACCCAGAATCAACAGAACAGTCTATGCGTTTACTGTACTTGAAGCTCTAGTTTTGTCACATTGCATTACATGTATCGGTGTAAACGGGGTGTAACATCCAGAATGATGTGATAAAATAACAAATAACTGATTCAATTAGGATAAAATAGTTAAGACAACGCAAAAGCTGCAGCAAAAGTTACGAGCCAGATCGCACCAGGGTCGATATCTATTATTATAATAACGTTTTAATAGTCGTTTTAATTCTACATGACTATAACATGGACTATTTCATGTTTTCTACTACTTTTCTATTCTTTCCAGTGCACATTTATTACGATTTCTTTGTAATTACTTATTTACTAGCCATTTTTGAGTTATTCCATAGTATGGCTGTGTATTTTGTGAAATTTACTAGTAATTTTTGAGTAATTTCCATAGTATGGTGTGAATCTGAATTAAGTATCAGTTTGCTTCATTTCAAACAAACCCATCACTTTCCACATCATAACGGATCAAATCTGCCAAGCGTTCCGGTGCTAAGAATAATAACAAACTTGTCAAACATAATAATAATCATAAAATATGTTACACATTAAAATCTCAAGCTTTTTGTATTTCTCAGCCCAGTTTTTTTAAATTTAATATCCAGCGTTCTGCGTTTGACATGGGAGAAATGAGGTTATATAAATAAGCATCCTCATAAAACATCTGTCATATTAAATAAAAGAACATTTAGGGTTTTTTAATACTGTTCACATCGATAGCAGAATTATATAATTTTGACCGAAATTAAGAAATACATAG
>JAHKKF010520369.1:38451-51679 GCA_019740295.1 Labeo calbasu | reverse complement strand
TATATTATATTATATTATATTATATTATATTATATTATATTGTTTATTACATGCTCTAAATTGAACTAAATTAGATATATAATATAATATAATATAATATAATATAATATAATATAATATAACATAACATAACATAATATAATATAATTAAAATAAAATACGATTTTTGCACTAAATTAGATATGCAATACGATACAATATAATATAATATATTAATATATCAAATTCAGTACAAAAAAGCAAAATTTAGTACAAAAAAGCATATAATATAACAATTATATTATAAACAATTATATTATATGCTTTTTTGCATTAAATTAGATAATATATAATATGTATAACATATTTTTTGTTATGTATACATACATACATACATACAAGTATATAATTTGCAGATGTAATATGATTTTCCCCATATTATAGACAGATAGACTTGCAGTATCACTCCATTGGCATGGTTTGTAATAAAAACAAACATTATAAATAAATAAAATTTAATTAAATAAAAAACAATAATAACCCTACACTTGTTTCTTTCAAAACATGTTTTGTGTTACATTCAAAATGTTTTGGGGTCGAAGATCATTGCAAAATGCTAAGAATGGCCTTGGCTAGCAAAAATCATTGCACGACACCACATTATTTACAGCCAGCATTCAGTGCGCTTTGTGCCAAGAATGATATTTTTTCCCGAAAAAACAATTGATCACTATGAATTTTCCCATAACAAAGTGGAACCGCTGAGTTTGAGCAAGCCAATGTAAGTATAAACTAAAATCTGGCTAATATACAGTACGCGATGTTCTTGCATCAGTATGCGAGGTGGACGCGGAGCCTATGTGTGTGTGTGTGTGTGTGTGAGTGAGTGTGTGTTGGGACCGTTCCACTGAGTAATCCTGTAGGTCTGGCAGAAGAATGCCATTTTTAAAGACATCCCTTAAAATCTGCACCCTACTGAGGCCAGTGGTTTCCTCTGTCATTACAGAAGTGTAAACTCCTGGATGTGGGAGATTGAGGGTAATTTCTTACAGATGCAGAGCCTCCTCTGGCTCTCGACATGGAGATTTAGGGAGAGAGGAGATCCAGCCAGGACTCGGACGAGCTGGTCCCAATTCAGGATAGACGAACGAGCTCTGACGAGTGAGTCACCGCATACACGTGCGAGCACGAATCTGTGACTGAATGCAGGTGTATATTACTCATCACGGGCTTATCTGGAAATTATATTATTGTTATTATACACAAATGTCCATGACATACTATACCTATGCAGTCATTGGGTTTGGTGCTGGAATTTGCACACACACCCAGACAAGAGGCCCAAAAGTGACGTCTGTGGTCATCTTTTATATTTTTTAGTGCCTTTACTGCTTTTTAATTGCAGAGAAGAGGGGATATAATTGAGAAGCAATTAATAACCCTTGACATTTCACTTTCAAAACATGTTTTACGCCAACCCTGGTATATTCAGGACCATTTGGGGGTAAGTATCAAATATCAGAGCAAAAATAACAGCCTTGGCCAGTAAATATCTTCGTACCACATCACATCTATTATTCTTGTCTGTACTATCTCATCCTTTGTGGCAAGAGCTATACATAAAATAAAAAAAAAATAATACAAATATTTTTTAAATATTTAATGTGACCCTGGAACACAAAAACTTTCATAAGTAGCATGGGTATATTTGTAGCAATCGCCAACAATACATTATATGGGTCAAAATGATCTATTTTTCTTTTGTGCCAAAAATGTAATCATTGTAAAAAAGGTAATCTTCCTACCGTAAATATATCAAAACTTAATTTCTGATTAGTAATATGCATTGCTAAGAACCTCTTTTTTTTTTTTCAAAATCAGATTTTTTTGCACCCTCAGATTGCAGGTTTTCAAATAGTTGTATCTCGGCCAATTATTGTCCTATCCTAACAAACCATACGTCAATGGAAAAATTGACCCTTATGACTGGTTTTGTGGTCCTGGGTCACAAATCATCATCTTTTTTATTATTATTACATAAGGAAATGGTGAAAACGGAATGGCCTGCCACGTCTGCCAGCTCCTATAGGCCAAGCTCTGCTGTTGTTTTACATGTGCTACTGTTCCTTTTCTCGTTCATTGAAGGGCAGAGGTACGATACTTTTTCATTCAGCATATTGAGCAGGTCTCTGGACAAGCCAGCCAGCGGTTTTATAGTTAATCAATACCAATCCATTCCCAGCCTTGATGTTAAATAGGGATCAATACAGGCAAGCTGTGACTGGATCTGATTTCAATTGGTTGGCCAAGCAGTGGGTTTTAATCTGAAGCTAAATCAGACAGGAGAACATAAGTCAGGTGAATTACAACACTCCTTTCCCAGCACCAGGAAACGCCTGTCATATTTTATTATCACAGTCCGGGCAGGTTTATTCACCACCTACGTTTTTTATTTATTTATTATTTCGTTTCATTTCGACGAGAGTAAGAGATACAAGCTGTCGTTAAAGACTAGCATACAAAATAGACGAGAAAATCCTATTTCTCAACTCTGGCAGAGTGGGAACCGGAGCGAATGCCTGCTTTTTTGTCTCTTCTTAAATGATTGATTCAGAGAGACCGGACAGATCGATGAAGTTCTTAAGTTCAGAACGCTTCCCGACCAGAAGATCATAAGGATCACATAATTTCTGAATTAGTCCAGCTGATGCGCACGGATCTGACATCTCGCGCTACAAAGAGGCCAGCTATTACAGACAGAGAAGAAGAACTTACCCAGCACTTTTTTCCACTACGCTTTGAGGTGCATAACCCGTAATACTCTCCTCTCATCCTAAACGTTGCCTCTTGTCTTCAAAAAGCTGCCTTATCTATCTACGACCGCCGAAATGGCAACTGCCATGTATTCCTGTAGATAAGTGTTGTCAGCCACCACACTTTTGCTAAGCCCCCTGAAATCCCACGTTCAGGAGCGAAATCCATAAAACTCATCCGACTCTAGCGGATCTAATGAAACATGCTAGCCCCTATAGCACTGATTGATCAGCCAGCGGTCAAAGCCCTGGCCCGGCCGCCCCGGTGTCCCGCTCCTCTTGTGGTCCATCTATGATGATAAATTAGCATTAGATGGAGCCTAATGAGTTTACTAAACATTTGGGATTTGCACTAATAAACTGGCAAGCTAGCAGGCTAGCAGTGAGAATGAGCAATCCCCGAGCAGCCCCTTATCTGAGGGACATGACAGTTAAACCACGCGTCCAATCTGCCATCGATTCATCATCCTGGCGCCATTGTGCATTCTTCACAAGAGGATAATTATGCAGCCGCTGCTTCGGAAACGCAAGTGTTTTACACAGAGAGCGAGGCCTTGTTGTTGCACGCATACCAATACGCAAGCAATACCATGGTTTTACCATATCTAGCAGAAGTGCTAAAGAAATGAGTTTCTAATGGCTTCCTAATGCACATGCAAATGAAAAATGCTCACGGCATCTGTCAGCAATAAGAGACGAACTCAGAGTTTGATTTATCCCGCATTACAGCGAACGATCGCGCAGCTTGGTACGTGCAAACAATTTAAGAGTTAAACAAATATTTAGCACAGCTAATGATATTCTATCAAGTCGACCTACAGCAACAACAATCAATCAGCATCGCACCCCATATTTAAAACAATGTAAATTAGCGGCAGCTTTGAGCCGAGTAAACGGCTGATGATGTGTGCTGGATGGCAGACGGGGTTCTGGACGCTGTAATTGCTGGGAATGATTATAATGAGGGTTTGGGAAACTTAAGCAGAGACTCACTTATAATGATAAATAGCCTTGAGCCGGTGCGTGAAACGGGCGGCCTAACCTTTCAACTACACCGCTCGCTTTTCCTCTTCGCCTCGAATGTAATTCAGACTTCACACAGGGCAGTAAAAGACAAGCGCGTGCGCAGACATACGTCCTCCGGTGCAAGCGAGCGAGCGCAATCTACCCTCAAATGTTCACGTGAGATTCGAAAACACGCTTGCGTTATCAGCACGGCGGATAATCTTTTGACAGAGGGGCCTATATTTAGAGATAACTTGTCAGCTTTAATAAATGATAGTTATTTGCTGCAGTTTTTTTGAAGGTTTCAGAGCCGACCGCCCCTCCCGGGACCCCATGGGACGAGCGACGGCCAAGGCCCAGTGGCTCTCGCGGAGAGATGCTGATGGCGTGTGCCCAATGTCCAGATCGCTGTCCTGCGACCTCAAATTGGCGCGACCAGCACCATGTCCAATACAATCCTCACACTGTTTCCTAACCTAATCTCAGCGGTGTCACACGACAGATTGCCACGTTCGGAAAAATGGGAATGGAGGTTGGGTGGGTGGGTGGCGGGCTGGGAGGGGGTGGTTTAAAAAGAGACATGGGAGCTTTGTGTTTTTTGAAAAGAGAGAGAGATTGGAGGGACAAGGAACGGATATTTCTTCCAAGAGAGAGACGGCGCGCACTCAACACCCTGATCTGATTTACAAACTGCTCCTAATGGCAAACAAATGTTGTGGGTGTGTATTTGCGAATAAGAGAAAGGGAACCGTACGGAGCCAACATCTACCGCAAACCAAAAGCCGGTTATCATGCTTTTACAGCCTAAAACACACACTGACATAGTGTTGACAGAATCAAACAGGACGCTCCATAAACACGCACATGTAAAATAGACAATGCGGCCGAAAGGAAACCAAACACATCAATTTAATTTAGCACGAAAACATTCTGCTGCGCCGCAGCGCCCGGGAACTAGAAACAACCGCAGAAGTAGTCAAAATACAAATAAACACTTGATTTAAAGCATTGTTAGCTATGCGAGCATAAAGCAGATCTGTTTTGAATCCATCCGTGGTGTGAAGTTGGAGCAAAACAGGTTGTGCTGTGGAAACGGGACACGTTGGCCGCATTCACAGAGGGAAGCGTCATGAACTTCGGACATGCATTCCAGTCAGTCCTTCGTAAACCACAACTGATTCAATTTTCCCGGTTGTTATTCAAAGGGAACGTGCACCCGCGCCGGGCTATTGTGTGACAGCGCACTCTCTCCAACTGCCTGGGGTGAGTTTTTTCGCATTTTTACATGTCTGACGGTAATCGTGCTTTTTGCACGTGAGTATTTGTTGCATGTGAATCCACGCGTGTGTGTGCGTGTTGACACGCTCAGCGGGGGTTTTCATATAGCCCAACAAAAGGGGAGTGTCGTTGCTTTGTGCGCTCAATCAAATAAAAGGGGCTTTTTAAAGCACATATGTCCCCTCCGCGGAGTCCTGATTAGATTCTCAATATCTCCACCAGACACACGCACACACGCTGGTTGTTGTAGTAAAACTATCATTTTCACATTTCTCCGCTACGATAGCTTTCTCACCGCTAAGAGTGTGTGTGGATTTCGTCTGTCACTATAGACTCCTCGGAGCCGGCGTCTTCCGGTTGCAGGGCCCATGCAACATGTCTTACAACAACACAGCGCAGGGTTCCCTCCTGTCTACACATGCTAGAGCCATTTCCCCCCTTCCCTCTTCAGTCCTCACACACAGACCCACATGGCATGAAAAAAGGAACGCACACATTGACATCAGCAGTGCTGTTAGCATACATGTTTCTACACTAACGTCTAGTGATCTCCTTTCAGACACCAGAGCTGGGTGTTAAAAAAAAATAAAAAAAATTCACAAAACTATGCGATAAATACAATTTTTGCTTGCCTTATGTCAACTAACTTGAATGCAAAAGTGCAACATCATAGGAAAAACAGTGAAAAACTCAAATTAATTTTTTTTTTTTTTTTTTTAATTAATTCTCTATAGGGTTTTTTGAGTTGACTTTAAGGTTTATAGGAGACCTAAAAAAACACCAAGAATATGGGTTTTATTATATAAACTAACAAAATCACTTGGGGTAAAAACATCTTCCAAATGTAAATGTAAAAAAGATTGTAAAACCAGTTGGGATCTTTATTTTTAAAAGTGTACAAGCAACAACGATTATTTTTTAAATATAAGAATGTTTACCTCTGTCCATAGAGGACACTGTTGTGGAGAAGCCTGCTCTTGAGTTGTGTTCTGTCGGACATCTGCTAGGCCTTGACCCACTTCTACGTGTGAGCAATGTGTGGCAGCGCTAAGGTTTGGCTTTTTGACCGCAGAGGCTGTTTCTCATTTTCTGTGTGAGTGCGAGTTGAGTGCTAGCTGCCAAGGGCAGGTTAAGCTCTCTGCTTCTCCCCTCCTGTAGATCTGGCATCCCTTCAGTTCCTCGCATAAAAGGTGGCAATCTTCATTAAAACCTCTTACAGACAACTGTCAGTTATTCACAGTTAGAAAGAGCCAGCTGTTCTCACTCGCTCGCTCCCTCTCTTGATCCCTCTAGTGAGACAGAAGTCACTAGTTCATAACAGAGGAGTTTAGAAGCGTAGTCGGTTCTGAAGAGTTTCAAGGTGACAGTGTCATCCACGCTGCACGCAAAGGCATTTTTGTATATCATTATGTCGAGGAGACAAAAGAGCAATTAACAAATAATTACAAAAGATTTTTGGTCTACATTTCAAACAAGCCGGCATAAGGAAAACCTTAAGTATGCTAATGATAAATCATTTGCATACTAGAAAACACTTGCCTTTTTTCTTTCCAGGTTTTTTTTTTTTAACAAAATCCCTAATTTATTAATATCTAAATGCTTAACCATTTATGTACTGAAAGAATAAACGGTGCCACACTCAAATTGTAATCAGTTTGTTCAAGTAGGCCAGACTTGACCACAATGGGTCAACCAATCACATGAGTGTTTTTCCATCTGTGGCAGATAGAGGGAGTCTTTAAAACTTGTTTGAATACAGTCATTATTTTTGCTATTCACTCCACTGCCTCTAGTGGCACAAAAATGACACTGCGCCTTAATGTCCTAAAGGACAAAGCAACTCCAGAAATTATGCACTTAAAACTTGTGCCAGACACCTTTTACACAACCTACACCAAAGCAGTACACTTGCAGACATTCTAGTATAGCACTGTGTGACAGCATGAACACTATTCCTGTCTTATTTTGTACTCTACTTTCACTTTGGCCACTGCTGGACTTGCTCATTGAAGGAAAAAGCACTCTCTCTCTCTCTCTCTGATGCTAGCAGAGGGTTTGCTGACTGTCTCATAAATAAGGAGTTGCTGCGCACACCTGTGTACCTGCAGCAGCGAGGCTGTTACCTGGCCAGAGATATATCTGCTGTCTGCAACCTCATTAATCAGGTCTAATGGAGCTCCGGCGCTCTCCTCCTCTCACACGTGTGTCTCTGTGAACATAAACACACATATGCGTGCATACGCATCCTCCAAGACTGCTGTGGCCCTGCTGGAGATACAAGGACTTTTCAAATAAAACATTCATACACATACACGGTCTGTTGAATGTCACCTGGACAAGGTAAGATATAAATAAATAAAAATATTACTCTGGTGGCTAGAGGCAAAAGCAGCAGTTCAAGTGCCCTCTACCGTACCGCTCTGTTTCACACATCCTGGATGTTTTATTTCCTATTAAACAGGAAGTTTTGGGAGGGACATACCAGAAGGATTGCTCCTTAATTTACGTCACAGCGTGATTTGCTCCTTGCTATGCCAGTCAGAGTCATGTGACATTCTCAGTCTAGAGAGCATTTGATTGGGCAGCAATTTGGGCAGCATGTCACTGGGGGAGTACCCTTAAAAAGACAACTTCGTACCTTTATCTACCTCTCAAAGGTGCATAGGACCTTAAAGTACTACTATGAACCTTCTAGTTGTAAATAAGATACTCTTTAAGAGTACTTTTTGCACTGTTCTGAGAACTGATGTTTTTTTGTCTACGTTTAGGAACGCATATAACGTCTCAAAGCTAATAAAGCCACAGAAATCCGCACAAGGTGGGTAAAACGGGCCTTTCTTTGGAGGAAAAAGACAGGCCGAGGAATTAACACTTAACACGGGCTTAATTACGGCACGCACGCGCCTGTGAAAACCTGCCATTCAAGTGCATTGGTAAATAAACCTCTCTTTACAGGTGATCCAAATGTGTCTCGCTCCAGACAGCCCTCTGTTCCAGCGCTGATATGTAATTAAAATCATCTCCAAAATTCTCCTCGACAGGACGGGCCCGAGCCAAAAATGTAAATGACATTAAGGGAGACAATGAATTGAATTTTGTTTAATGTCCCTTTTGCTGGTGCTAATTTACATAGCGCTTTTCCAACAAAAGCTCTGACCTTCTAAATGCTGGCATTTGCTCAGCTCTGAGAGCGGGCCTGTGCGCGGATGAGAGGGAGGAGGTCTTTTTAAGTAGCCTGGTCGGAGAAGATACAAACAAAAGGGCAAAAAAAACGAGGAACGATCTGTGTTGGTTTTTAAAGATTAAAAAAAAACCTGCAACAGGCGGACCACGAGCACGAATTCTTCCCCGGCATATGGCTCCAGGAAGACCTAGCTAATAACCAAGCGTAATCCCTTCTGGAAAGGTCCTCTGGTACGAAAAATTAATGAATGTTTAGCTAAATCAGCATCGGGACCCAAATACCACGCGGTCCGAACAGGTGCAGAAGCCTCAGCGAAATGAGCTACATAAACCGTCCTGCTACACAACTGTGTACTCTGACAAAAAAAGTCAATCTCATGAATTATTCAGTTGAGGGAGGGGGTTTGGCTGTCAGAGGTCAGCACGTCTTGACCTTTCTGACAGGAAGTGAAAGGGAGATCGGTTGGCTAGGAAAACCCTGATCGCTCTTGAGACGGAGGGGTATTATTAGTTCTCGGGCCAACACGGGGGCGGTAAATGATCCAACGGCTCGCGCTTGACATGTGCGTTCGAGGCATCACCTACAAGAGTTCGAGTCTAGCCGTAGAAGTCCTCATTTCTGAGGCTCAATCTATCTTTCAAAAATACCAATGAATAATCTATGGCGAAGCAGGGTCGGGTTGTGAAATATTTAAAGATCCGTCGAGGTTGAAATTTTGTAACAGCTGTGAAATACAACCAAGTTTTTCTCGGTGTTTTTTTTCCTTCTTCTCCTCGTGAAGAACCTAAAGCTGCACCAAAGTCCAAGAGAAATAGTATAAACAGATGTCTGGCTTGACTACAGGAAAATAGGACACATTTGGAATGATAAGTCTCCTAAACTCCATTGAAAATGCCAGAAGCGAGCGGGTGCCAGTTATTGTCCAAGCCCGTGCCAACGAGCAGTATGCCTGGCCCATGTGCCATCTGGGAGAATGTGGCTGAAAACGTTATTGATAATGGATCACCAGATCTTCTGGTCACCATAGCCCTGTTTAGCAGAACATTCTCTTCCTCTATCTGTCTGTCTGAACCCAGTAAAATGTTCTGATTGCAATGCAATCGACCCTCACGCAGTTGCACTTTGGAGCTACTTCCTGTGCGCGCAAATGCTTGAATGAGCACGCATGTATCTTAGCTATGCACAAAACTCCCTGGTGTACTGTAACGTTCCACTTTTTCCCTCAGAGACCAGGAAAAAAGACGGACCTAACAAGACATTACCCCACAGGATTGGTTTTGTGATTACAAATTAGCTTTATATCATACACCCCACCTGCATGAACGCTTCAGTCATTTGAGGTTCGTGTTTCCGTGCGTTCCGGGCTCTCCCGGCCGCCTTGTTCTCTTAGCGTTGGATAAAATCATCTGTTCGCAGTTGTGATATGCAGACAATGCAGTCGGCTAATGAAGCACATCTGCTTTTGTGATCCGACAGAACGGATCGCCCCTCTATGAAAACGATCCTCTCGAGTCTTTCAGACGCCTCACAATCAAAATGTGAGCTTTTTTATCCGCCGTTTCAACCTACCACAATATCCCTCCTTTTTGCCGAGTATCAGAGCTTCTTTGCGCTGTTCTCCTTTTCCTCTTTTACTAGTGTTACACATATTGTTCACCAGATTGAAGCACAAAGCGCCAAGACATCCGATCCATCCACCTCTATTTAGCCACAACACAAAGCCCAGCAATTTATGGGAAGAGTCAATGCGGTAAATATCAGCGAAACCCTGTTGCAAAGTGTTCGTGTTTTTTTTTTCTTTTAAAGGTAAACACATTGTATAAGCCACGGCCGGTGGGGAGAATCGACTCTTGACTGCCTGAGACTCTTTTCAGGATCTGCTAAGAGGAAGTGATATGTGTTTTATCTTCTGTTCAGAAAACCAAAACAAATCCTCCTCCTCCTCCTCCTCGCCGGGACTCCTCTTTTCTTTTTTTTTTCCTCTCGCCCCACTAGCTTTTCTTTCTCCTGCGGTTGAGTTACAGTGAGTGCATGAATGTCGGTCCTGTAACTAATTACTGTTCGCACACTGTCAGAGCTCTTCAGCACGTCTGTTTAAACAAGCTAATCATTTAATGCAAAGATAACCAAGGTTACTGGGATTGATTCACACTCTTTGAGAGTGTTTACAGAAGAAGATGTAAGGAATTCACATTCCCCTCAAAAAGGTTAAATAAGGGCTCTGTTCCAAAATCTAGTATTTGGCATTTCTGGTGCCATATTTTGGCCTAACTGCGTATTCATGGACAAGAAAATCACAGAAGTCCTTATTAGAGCATTGTGGAATTAGCTTAGCAACATGTTAATGTTAAACTCTAGTCAGCTGTCTGTTGCTGACTATGTACAGCATACAGTGGAAGCAGAAAACAAGACAGCTTCATTTAAATCAAATGTTGATTATGAATAAGCTATGTGAATAAAATAAACCAAACAAACTTATGTCTGCTCCAAAAGAGAGAAATCAAACGGCCTCTCCTCACACGAACCAATTCACTCACATTATTGTGTAGTACGGCAGGGTTTCCACATTACGACCACATGACGTGAGAGCGGGAAACACTCAGACACCTCCAAACACGCAAGCACGGCCATGATTTGGACACGCGGGGCATGAGTCCTTTTTTCCGACGCTTCACACACACTTCGTGCACGGTGAGTGACAGCGACAACTGGTCACTGCTATTTGATTACTAATAAGAGAGATGTTCCCTCTGTCAGATACCAAACATTCCCCGCTAAGCAAACAGCTATTTCAGCAAGTCAAACATTAGCATTGCTATCCACTGGTGGCGCGTATTTCGTTCCCGGCTTTACCCATCATCTCACCCTCCAATCTAATTTCCCACTCAGTGGACAGGCAAGTTCGTGATCGGGAGATAACTTTGCAACAGCTACGGCGAGAAACCAAGAGAGAGAGACGCTCTCGCTGCTGGCACTGCTTGCTGGTTATTCATGGCTCTTTACAGCAGATGGAAACAGAGAGACTCCTGGCTTTATGGAGCAAGGTAGGCTTGTTCTAGCTCACTAATCTCCAAGAGGCCCGGACTCCAGCAGCCAGCGCTCCCTGTCACATTTACCGTTTCAGCCGCGAGTCCAAGACCTGCCCTGGCGTAATCCACGAACGTGCTGCCACCACAGGGATAATTGGACAAAAAGGAAGAAGTGTAAGTCTCGCCGAGTAAGTGTAACCTTGAGCCAGACTCACAAAGAGAAACATAAGCTGCAGAAAAAAAAAGAAAGAACGTCAATTACCCACTCGGCGGGAGCCGGTGTGTTTGAACACGCTTTCCCTAATGTGATCAACATGCAACCGCCAACAGCCAGCCCAGAAACATTACTCATTTCCCACCGGCAGCACTACAGAGCGCAACGTAAAGACGCCTTTTTGCCTCGAACACGCACGTTTGGAGATGCAACGTTACTGCTCTGCTGCGGCACACGCAGTCGTGCCACGAAGCCGGCGAGAGGCAGTGCGCTGTTTACAGAGAAGATAAGCAGAGCAGTTGTTAACAAATTACGATGAAAGAGTTGTGAATTTAAAGCCAAACGCTCTCGAGATGCTTGCAAGTCTGGAGGAAAGCACTTCCCTGACAACTCACCAGCAATTACACGGTCCCTAAAGACACCCCACGTCAACCCACCTGCGCGGCACGCCGCGCAGCAACACGGGGGCCAACCCGAGCGAGGATGCTGGGCCGCAGCGCCCTGCGCTCACAGACCAGAGACGGGAAGCAGACAGATAGTCTTACCTGTCGATGATCACGGGGTCCGAGGGCGTTTCGTTCCTGTTCCCGCAGCTTTTTTTGTCACAACACCGACTTGGGGAGAAGAGCACAGGGAGAGAGAAAACGAGACATGAGATGAGACATGAGAGAATCAGCAAACAGCTTGCATGTGTCTTTCGTCTCCGAGCACCGTGTGTTTAGATTTATTCATCTGACACGCTCTCTCTCGTCCTCTTTTCTAGCTAACCGCCGAGGTGTTTGGCGTAGGTTCTGGCTGAGCCGGATGGTGTTGGTGGCTGCGGTTCTCGCAGATGCGGGCGGCGGGTAAACACGGAGCCCGGCGCTGTGGCTGAAGGAGGGAAAACAGCATGTTTTTGGTGTTTGTCTTAGTGCTGAGAGGAGGAGAGGGGGTGCCAGGAGGCTGGGAGGGGGGAAAGCTCTCTCTCAGCCCCAGCTTTTGTTTACCTCTAATTGTCAAGCTGTTGTGTCTGGAGAGGATGCAAGATGCCACCTTCAACCAGGATTTCTGTGGGGCACTTATTAATTACCAGCTCAAAAAGCCTCCATCAGTCTCCTACAATGTGCCAATGCCTCCATTTTGAGGCCCTGAAGATGCTTCCATTATGCTTTCTTTAATTAATGTTGAAATTACAGAGGAAAAAAATGTTATGCCTCTTGAATTTAAAGAAGCCCACTTGTATAATGGTTACATGTCTAAGTGAGCTAAATTAACACCATATGGTATGGAAAACACGTAAAGCTCCTTAAAGCTGACAGCTAAAGTGATTAAGGTATGCCTATGGACCTCTGCTTGGGACTCGGAAACGCATCTGTGCGGTTTTGACGCAAGCAACAGAGTGCGATGCGTAAGCTCTTAAAAGTTTGAAGCGATATTAGCTTGCGCGCAGAAGGACGTGGCGTGACCTTTGCGCACTGTTCTGACTCCTTTCCGATTTGCTGGAAAATTGAGTGCTTGCTTCCATAAGCGTCGGGTTCTCGTTTTGTGCAGTTATTTTATTTATCCTCGTTTTTCTACTTTTAAAAATAACCATAGGATAAGGATTTCTCCGTGGCGAGTGCGTAAAAATTTAGAACAGACAGAATGGCGCACGATTAAAATGCTGAGGATGAAAAGCCACTTTCCAAAAAAAGGCCCGAGTGCGCACACACACGTCTGCATTTGAGCCGACCGCTGTGTGTGTGTG
>JAHKKF010520369.1:0-38401 GCA_019740295.1 Labeo calbasu | reverse complement strand
AGTGAAATCATTCATAAGTCCGATGTCACCAAATGATCCGGTCAAATTTGCGCTTTTGAAGTAGAACTTGTGAAACTCGCAGAGCTGGGCGCAAAGCGAAGCGTAAATCATTACGCATAAGCCGCCTGACAATTCTGAACATTTGGATTCTTTTCAGCGTATCCAGGCAGATCTATTCAGGGATTCATTGATTTTCTGTAAGGCTGATGCTCGGAGGCCTGGATAGGCCTACATCATGTGCGTTACGCATTTATGAAAACATGACAAGACATTATGGCTGATAAAATTCAATTACGCAGTCAAATGTGATAGTTTGTAATTATCTGAAAATGAAAAGCAAGATTTTTTTTCTTACCTGCACATAATTTCGTGTGTGAGAAGAACTCGGCACATTTCTGGGTTTTTGTCTTGCCCTTCATAAATAATAGCCTTGAAATAAAAGTCACAGTTTAGACATTTTAAACAAGTGAATAACACATAAAATAAAACATTTTAAATATTAAATATAAATCCGCAAAAAAATGAATTTAAAGCTAAAATAATAAAAAACGTGGCTTTAAAGTTCAAGTTCATCAATTAAAAATCGACATGAGAAGGTGCGTGAATAAAATCCATTTAGCCCACATACATTGTTAAACAATGTTTTATCTGTAAACCAACACACATGCCCACATTCTAGATAGAGATAACCTTTGTGTTATTAATTTGCATAAATAAATATGATGTTTGAAATGAATATCAACACTTGGCCGGTCATTGCGATGACAAATTATACCACATGCATATCACTTTAGAAATGAAGAGTCGCATATGCTTCTGTTTAGATCTTCGCGCTATTTATTTGGGGAATGATAATAGAAATCACATAGATGTCGCTTTTCCGACGCAGATGGCCGCGGTAAATAATACCCATAACCGTACACATCAACGCGGTTATAATCTGCAGATATTTAGGGGTAGAGTGCTAATGGGCAATCTGTTGTTTATTTTGAGCCGCTAACAATGATTTTTCTTTAGATAAAAAGCGGTGTCGGGGGGTACGCTTGAGTAATTTTTGAGCATTGGCTTTAACAGATGGCGTTTGGAGCTGTAGGTGCGCACGGGCCTTGGTGCTTTTTGCGCGTTCTGTCTGTCTCACTCTGTCTTTCTCTCTCTCTTTCTCTCTCTCCCTCCCTCCCTGTTTGCCCTGCTCCCGTTATGATGTACTGTGCAAGAGCGCACTCCAACGCGTCCTTCCGTGGGATCCGTGGGGCGCGTTGGAGTGCGCTCTTGCACAATACATCATTGCAAAAAAACAGTCACTTTTATATAAATACACAGTAGGCCTATTATTGGTACATATAAATGTATGAAAATCCAAGCACTGTTGTATACACATAAAACTGGAAAGAAAAAAAAAACGCATGCGTAATGTGCGTAAATAAACACACGGTGCAAAATTAAATTGCTTTAAATATATGAGCTTCTAATAAAGTATAGTAACAATTAGGTCACTTTAGAATTTTAATTTGCCAGTTGCATGCTGAATGCAAGCGTTGCTTTGTAATTATGATTAAATTAATTCTATTAATCAATTCTGTTAAGAATTACCTAACAAAGATAAAATTAAAACGGTTATCCCAAATCTACAATTTGCAAAATTATCATTAGATGGAATTATTATCAGACATTACTTTGTGTGTCCTTATTTATTTTCCTGCCTCTCACTGAAAATATACGGAAAACCATAAAGTGGCTGTTCAGCGCCATTGACTCTTTGATCATGTTCAGCTCCATTCAGAGGCGCCTCAGATAAAACCTTCATATTTTCTCTCCTGTGAAGCCAAACGATGGATAAACGACAGATAACAAGAGCCTCAAAATCAAGCTAAAGATCCGCCCTGTTCTTTACTATGAGAGGCAGAAATGGACAATGGAAATGAACAGAGAGTGATTTCAGAGAACATCAGAGTACAATATGAACTCAAGTGTCTGTCTCACGCCTGGAGCTTTATTTTTATGCCTTTAACCAGATCTGATTACAGCACAACAAAAGTGAGTTTTCACGTGCCGGCAGTGCGATAGAAATGACATACTAAAATATGTAAACCGAATGCCTGTTAAAAAATATTGCACTGCCAAATAAATAAAAAAAAGCAATTTAATTTTTTACAAAAATGTATATAACATACGAAGCAGCTATAATATTCATTTAATAAAATAACATTCATACATTATAAAATGGCATTTTTTTTGTGATTCATAAGTACACGCACATGAGCTATATAATGTCTCAGATTAAAAAAACAAGATTAACTAAAAAACAAAAAACAGCCTAATTGAGCGCAATACAGAAATGTTGAACATTATGCTCCATATGCGAGAGTAAGGCTATAATGTGGCTCTTAAGAAACTAATCCGCGTAAATTATAAAGAAAATTATCATCACTTTAGGTTATTTTCCCTTTATCCTCAGTAAATGTTTTATTTTCAATGCGCGATTTAAAAGTGTCTATACACATCTTTTGTGCCCTCCACCATTTCATTAATTCGCAATAAATTATCAAGCAGCTACACGAGAAGAAAAACGTGGTAATGTGATTCATATTAAATTAAATCTGCCAAATAACCTCCCCCATTAATCAGAGCAACCCAAAATACAGCCACGGCTTTACATTACAGTGTTCACAGTACATGTGAACATAACAGCAGCAATAGCAATAAAATATTCTGCACCTCCAATAATTTAATACATGTATTTGCTTATTCTGTATTTACTTATGGTAACTGTAATGTAAAGTGTGACCGAAACACGTGCAACAAAATATTACAGAGATTATAAATACAAATACACACACACGCAAGAAAAAAAAGAAGGAAAAGTTCTTACCTGTTTTGTCATGGAATCGATTAACCGAACATAAAGATCCTGTTCTGTTCTGACGCCTGTGGGAAATTATTTTTGTTTTTCAATGTGGAAAAAAAGTCTGGTGAAAAAAAACTATATAAAGTTTCCACGGGAGAAAAAAAAATCAGAAAGTATTCTTCAAATTCACTAATAAAAAAGAAAAACATCATCGATGGTTTTCCATCTACTAGAATTACATTTGTGGAATAAACTGAACTACATTTTAGGAAACTAAACGTAAGTTAATACGGCTCCATTGAGCGAATAAAACACTTGTAAATCTATCCTTGCTGAATAGAGAAATTTACACTTACCGTTGCTGTACAATAGTTGTAGTTTGTAATGTATCCCATTGTTAGTTTTTTCACTGTTTGGTTCCTGAAAATAAGCATTTGTTTGGGGTCAGATTGGCATTATTGGGTTGTCGAGAATTTTATTTTAGTATATTTCTGAAACGCATGCATTTTTTGTTTTGTTTTCTTTTTTCTTTTTTTTTGTCTGTATGCATGTTCTCTCATATTTAAGCTTTTATCCAGCAACTCTATTTCAAGGTTGTATTTTGGCAAATTCCTGGCAATAATGTGTATAATGCAAATCTATTTTTTGTTTTTCTGTGATATCCGTCAAAACGGTTTAATGGCGCACACGTGTTTCCAAAGATCTAGAAGTGTGGAAGTTTTAAGGTGAAAATTCAAAGCAGTATTCCAGAGTGGCGCTTACTTTCTCCTTTTCCACAAAGTCCACAAAAGCTGTCCTTTCGATCTCCACTGGCTGTCCCTGTCTGTCATAAAGCGCCAGGACGAAGTGGAAAAAATTGGATTTTCTGAGGTTGGATGGCGGTTGTTTCTCATAGTGCGCCCGTGCCAGACCAACTCCACTGCGGGGAAAAAACAAGACACCAGTGTGGGTTAAAACAACAGGCGTACCACTTGAGATATAGATAGATGTAGATAGAATGAAAACATGGGAGAATTCTTGATTTGTCACTTAAACTGTAATATGATGTAATGAACAGGGGAAAGCGGCGAAGAGGTGCATGGGGAGAGTGTAATTGATACATGGCATATTGGGGATTTAGGGGTCGATCTGAGAAATGCATTAAAAAATCGGATGATTTGGCAAACGTACCTCTGGGCGGCCGTGTTCGCATCCACCACCCCAGCCGTGTGCATCCACGATCGGACCGGATTCATGCCACTGCCCAGCGGTTCCTCTTTCATAGTGGTCCCCCCTCTCGGTATATTTTCCTGAATCCCAAACATTAAAACAGTTCGCGTGCAACCCACTTCCAGCCAAAGAGATGAAATGAGAGTGTGAGCGAGGGCGCGTCGTCTCTCCAAGAGCCCCTTCGGATAGCCGCAAGAGTTTGTTTGGGATTTGTCGAAAAGAGAAGAAGAAGAAAAGAAAAAGCAGTCCCGACTCCTTCTTCAGTCCGTCCTGCGTTGGCACCACATGAACGATTCAGTGCGTAAAGAGATTCTCAAGCCTCTCCAAGCAGCTTGTTTGGATAGATGGAGATCCTCCCGTGGAAGAAGAAGCGAAGCAAGTCGCGCAAATAGCGGGGATATTAAGACTTGTTTTAATTCAGTTAAACATTTCTTGCAACTTTCTGTTGTTGTTGTTGTTGTTGATGATGATGATGATGATGGTGATGATGCTCTTAGCTTGGTGGCATCCTATAACAACAGCATCAAAAAAGGCTTCGGGACACTGCTGAATCCACCACTTCTGGCTCCAAAAGACAAATAAACGCGTAAATGATCACCGTGGAGGTGTTCCCGGACACGGGAGAGGATGATGAGGGGCCTTTAGCGCGTCTTTGCAGAATGGATGGAAGCATACAAAACTCAACCCTCTATCCCCCAGGACTGGAACCTTTCCCGGGAGCCAAAAACTCCAGACCCACGGGATCCACGCTGTCAGAGGATGACGCGCACGGGGGCGTGGCTTTGCCCATACATGGAGAGGATTGACGCTTCCTGTCGCTGGGCTTTAAGCTTGGACCGTGAGTACATACGCGACTAGAGTCGCTGCCGCTACTGCTTTTCCAGCGAACATCTCGTGTCAAGTAATCATCAGAGAGGAACAAAAATGAATGATAATGAAAGCCCGCGAATAAAGCGCGGCGCGCGGGAACTATATATCCTCAAAAACTGCCGTGCAAGTTTACAGAGTGCAAAAGAGCACTGACTGACCACCCATCCGCTTGCAGTTGGGTTCCAGATTTTTTTTTTTTTGTTTCGTTTTTTTTTTTTTTTCTACAAAAAAATAAAAATTCTTACTCTGCCATCATCATCACAATGACAGCAGTGCCAGACGTCCCGGACGCGAGCCTATCCAAATCGATTCACTTTGATTAGTCTCAAGTCAGGAAGGCGCACTGGCATTTTAAGACTACTAGATGCTCCTTATAATAAACACCCTGGGCATCTGCATAATGGCGTAATGCGCGTCTTAAATTATGGCAACGTTGACACTGCTCGAATCTAAAAAGCCAGTTTGCTCGTGTGCGTGCGTGGAGCGAGCCGAGGCGATGTCAAACTCCTAGTCCTAGCGCGTACACGCTTAATTTTGTAAATTATTGCAGAATTACATCTGAAACTGTGAAAGGACTCGGGGGAAACATTGCGTCCACCCTCTCCTTCTATGCGCAAGAAGTAGGATGTCTTTTGTAATAAAAATATAATCATTTATCAGGACAATAAGGGTCATTTTTTGCCTTTCATTTCGTAAGGTGCTCATGCCTCCGATATTGGCAGACTCTGCATGTATGTTAATATTTGAATTAATGGGCGAAAATGGAAGTCCGATGTTGGTTATCTGGGGACCCTGTGCGCTGGAGGGAGGGATGGATGGATGGACGGAGAGAGGAGAAGAGAGATGTGTTTTACACAGCAATCTATTCTGCTAGTGTTGGGGGTTAATGACTATTGCCAAAGATAAGTGAATTATCAAAGCTGTTGCTCTTGCCTCGACTCAAAATCCATCACATTGCATCGTCGTCTAATTAAATACGTAAGTAATAAAATTATATTTTACGACAATTTGAGATTGATATGCTTTTTGCCTTTAATTCGCAGTGACTTTGATCCATGCATACACTGTGTGAACTTTAATGTTAAATGGCACTCTAGGCAGCAAATGATGATTAATATTATTTGTCTTCATCACGAAACGGTTGTTCTGTGTTTCACGTGAAATGTTCTTATAATTACTGTTGTCAGAAATTCTAATAAAATTACGTGTGTGCTAACAAATAAACCTAAAGTTTCCGAAGACCTATTTGGCATGTGCTATCTTTTGACTTGAGTTTTTTAAATTAGAATTATTTTATTTTAATTTACCACGATAAATATTTCAGGTTTGCTAACCCTAGGCCTAATCTACAGTATCTCTAATACAGATTACACACCAAAGCGATTTCAATCTGATTACCAAATTAGGGTTTTAGTCTAAATCCCTTTAAATCTGATACTGTTGACTAGAGAAGTTCAACAATCCCATCGCGTAGGTAACGATCCCGTCCTAAAAAGGAGTTTTAAACCTTATTTGACAACAAATGCAGCTGCCCCTCTATTTTGGAAGATATTAGGCGAAAATGAATGCAAATCTGTGTTCAGAAGCCATCTGGCCGGAGACTGGAGAATCAGCTGCTCGCCTGAATCCATCTCGGCTCATTTCTGAGGCTCATCTGGAGCCCGGAGCCAAAGCGTGCAAAATGCGCTCTTTAATTCACCAACTTTCACTTTCGCTCCTCGACGTTTGAAAATAAAGTGCGGGACAAATTTATGACACAACAAAATCCAGCGTGTTTATTGTGATAACCGCTTTAATTGCGTTTTACATTTCGAGAGTGTCAGATGTGTCAGTTTTTGTTATGCAAAAAAAAAATTAAAGGCGCAGCTAAAATATCTACTGCATGCAAAATTTTCAAAAAGGCTTATACATTTGCAAACATAACAATAATAATAATGATAATAATACTTTGAAAAAAATAATTGATTTAGACATTTATCTTTAATTATTGATGATAATAAAACCTTGCTAAATTATAGGTTATTCAGATCAGTGTTTTGGTTGATGGCTTCTTTTTTAGAAAACCACATTTCTTACTATGACACGTTAAAGCTTTTTGCTTTAACTGGACGTTTATTTATTTTTTTTAAAAAGTGAACGCTGCGGATTGAGCTCTATTCTGTCTGGCCATGTTAGATCTTATTTGGGGAGATGTACTAACCGAGAGCGCAGGACAAAGGAAAAGTTAGTCATGCAGAAGGTGTGTGTGGGTTTGAATAAGATTTGTTCGGCGTTGCCAAGACCTCCCGAAGAAACGACCCTCCTCCTTATTGTGTGTGAAGTGTTCCTTTTGTGTGAATTTACGGGGTGAGGCTCCAATGATCCCCAACAAATTTGCATTTAAATAGCGACATCAACCGATTCGCGTGCCACACACCAGTGGCTTTCCCAGATGTCAAGGCAAAGTCAGTCAGATGGCCAGTGCCCAGATGTCCCCTCCACGCATCATACCAGCGCACCACGACTTTCCTATTTGCATCTTTGCGCACGGCCACATCATCCAATCCCACTTTTAATCTTAAAGGTCTGGAGCAGAAATGACACCTGCAAAACTCTTGAGAAGCTCTATAGGTGAGGCATGGCACTAATAAAATTGCTTGGAGAGAGTGAGGGCCTGTCTGTCTCCAACATCACAGAAAAGCGTTGACATGTGCGTTCGGGCTGGTATTGGCATTGAGACATGAAATTAAATTAGCGGTGCTGGGATTCTGGGTGCGTAAAATCGGACAACTGACCACTCAGAGAGCACACGTCATGTAGTGAAAGGCGTGAACCAGCTCATCATAACTCATGTAGAGATGCTGAAAGATGATTTACCTTCGGAATATCAATCCAAGCGTTCAAGTTCCTACGTTTAAAGCGGATCTGCCAGCTCCAAACGTCCCAGTTCTTTACACTATGGCGTTTTCGGAACATCAAAAATATCTGGAAACGAACGAGAATCAAAATTTAAACTGTTAAATTTCATATTTGCATGCTTTAAAAATCAACTCCTCTTATATTAAGACTCGAAAATAATTTTTACATTTGTCGTGGGTTTATCTAAAAGAGAATCCGAGAGAGAAGGAGAGAGGGAGAGAGATGGAAATCAAAGATGCGTAAACGTCAGTGCATGACAAACAGGGTGAATCAATCATTCGTCTTTGCATTTTTAAACTGTTGCATATGTTCTCTTCGCCTTAATCATGACAACTAATTACATCGTTAATGATCAGAAAAGGGAAAAATGAGGGCAAATAAAATCTTGATGAATTATGTGCGCTGCTATTACAGTCAAGTCATCATTTTTCTAACAGTTTATTGTTGTTTCTGGCGCTATTATATAAAGTTGCGCTAAGAACAAGCGCAGATATTGCATCAAATTATACTGTCCGTTTTATTAAATATGCTTTATAAAGAAACAAGTTCAAATTAATATATTTTTCAGTTGTGGATTTGTAGCGGGCTGAAATAAAGCTTAAAAACAAACAGCGTTAAATAATAAAATACATAAATAATAAAACATGTGAATAAATAATACATTAACAGCAGAAAAATATACAAACAATATGCTTAATTATTTACCTCGTCTAAAATATCATTAACAATATGACAAATCTCAATCTCATTCTCTCCCTCAAAGATGAATTTGAGCATCAGCCTAAATGAATAAAACGTGAAAATATATTAATTCATTTTCCGGAGGAAACTGCGGGAGCTTTTGGCGGAGCAGCTTTTAATCTTTAAGAGAAATTTGATGAAGAGCGCCTCCTTTCGACGCATATGCGGAACAGCGTTTGAGATCACAGCACAATTAAACGGGGAAGAGCTCTCTAATCAATAGTCTAATATCGATTAAGCATGAGCCAATCAGTTTTTGATTTTCTTTTAAAGAACGTAAGAATTTATCACTTCACAACTGTCGTGTATTGGATATGCCTGCAAACATCAAATAGTTTAAATAATAAAAAAGACAACAGTAAAGACTAAAAAAACAAAAGGCGAACTCTGTGATCATCAAATGTTAAGGAACAAATTGTAAATCTTATTTTGCAGTTTAAAGTGTCCAACATAAATTAAACTACATATAAATACACGCATTTAACAAATACACACAACAAGGTGTTGCTGCAGAAAACAATAAAAACTCCAATAAAAGTATTGTATCGTGTGAAGCGCCGTCGTGTCCAATATCTGCTGATGCTTTTATTTGCAGACAAAAAAATCTCCATATCCAGCAGCATCTGTATCGTGCAGAAGCACAAAGTGCATGTGCTGCAAAATGCATGTGTTATTTCTGTGTGAAACAGATCGTGCTGAGGGCACCTTCACTGTGAAAACAGGTTTCGATTAGGTAATTTTAGATATTGTAATTGGCTTTAATTAAACATGTATCGCGCTAATTAACTCAGATTTTTGCTCAGCCGCTGGGACTCTCGTGTCGGCTTTGATACAGTCGAGCAGATGTCCCAATACAACTCCAGTGACAATTACAAACTTCAGCTCTATAGTTGGCTGGAAATAACTTCAAACCTTATATGCTGCCTGACGACATTAAACAGGTCACCATATTCCTGTATGTTCCGTATACATTTAGTTAGTTCAATCATAAGTAATATTTATTTTAAACTAGTTACGTATGTATTTCACATATATCTTTATTCGATACAGCTATTAAAATTTCTTGTTTTCAACGTAACATTTAAAATACACACAGCATGAGACCAACTTGTCTATAATTTGCCTTATAATATTTGCATGTATAAATAACGCATTATTATTAGGTTTGTTTATATTACATTTGTTATTAAAATAAAAATAAAAGCATTAACAAGAACATTTAACGTTAAAATTATAATATAAAGCATATGAATTGTAAATCTATAAAACAATTATGTTAATGATTCAACAACAATAATACTAATAATAGTTGTCATTTTTACCTCTAAAGTTCTTTCTTTGTGTGTCAGTGTAACAAAGATCGTGATTCACAGCTGATTTTAAATGAAAACAGCAGAACATGTGAAATGGGCTGGTTATGTCGAGGTTGCCATATAATAATTAGCATTTTCATTCTGCTGCTGAAATGAAGAGGGAGAGAGAGAAAGAGCCCGAGGCGCAGCTCCAGGCAGCACCTATAGAAAGAAAGGAGCGAAGAGCCATTCTACACAATTAACATGTAAAATATCCAGTGGAAATGGGCTCTGAAAAGAGACGGAGCGGGTCAGCTACACCTCATTTCGGCAGATCCCGTAAACTCTCGTGATTACAAAGTTTACCGGAGTAATTAACGGCGCGGGGCCGTCAGCTGCACCTGCGCTCGGGGCCCCTACGCGCACACGCAGACATACACCACCAGTGACAGAGACACAGATCTCAAGTCTCGGTTTTAAACAGCTCACCCTGCGATGAGTTTGTCACCAGCAGCACGTCCTTCATGAGACGTGATTGACCTACTTTCTCCCAGTTATTTTCACAAATCAGACGCTCGTTGGGAGCTCGAACATCTGGTAACCGAGAGGAAGAGCCACCGGTCTGTCTATTCAGGCCTTTCTATAGGCGTTCAGTCACTTCTGCCCCTGTAGGTGAGACGATCTCAGGCTTTTCTGGCACGGAAAGAACCATTATGTGGTGCCATTGCCCCACCTACAGGCCTGAGGGGTAAAAAAAAAAAAAAAGACCCTGTAGTCCAAGCCTGAGGTCAAGGCAAAAATAGAATAGAATATGATTAAAATATTTAAACAACAGAACAAAACAGAACATCATACATTCATTATTTGTGCTTGCTGCATGCCTCATTTTTTTTTCTAAAATAAGTTATTTACATTTACAGCCATTTTGGCTCAGAAATGGCTAAGCAATTTCATGAATAATTACAAAGAATTAGCACGTAGCACCTTGAATTAAATGTAAAATTCTTAAGTAGAAAGACTGATAGAGTGTTTTCTTGTTTTATTTACAACTTAAAAAAAATAACTATTATTCAAATCTCTTTCAATAATGCAATCACAATAAATATTACTTTCTGCCATGCAAACATTTAAGTGTAGAAAAGGTAAATGCGTACACATGAAAGCAATTGTTCATAGCCATTACAAGCTTTCTATTTTTCATTTAGATCATTTGCTATTTACTAATCTTTTTGTTTTATTTACCTATTCGTTAAACTATTTAAGAAGGGCTTTCCTATCTGGGTAAAATGTGGTAACTACACCCAAAAACGTCATCCAGATATTTTTTTTTCATATAATTTTTTTACATACCTGAACAAAGCATGTCTCTCAGAGGACATATCATAGTTAAAAAACTGTGTTTTAGTCACAATCCAGTTGACAAAATGTGCATATATACTCAATTTCATCTTTGCATGGCAGAATGGTTCAGAGACAAAAGTCACGTTTACAAATTGTGTGTTGCGTCAAAAACATTTACAATGCTGTCATTAAATTGTTATTAAAGGTGGATGCTGATAGTTAAAGCCTTCTTTGGGAAACATTAAAATTTTACTTTCAGATTAACCTGCCAAACAAAACTAATTCTCACTCAATTGCACATTATTGTGATGCAACGAGACTACTAAATGTAGTCCACAATTTATCATTCGGAACTTCCCGCTATTTCCTGAGAGCACATCACCCAAACACTCCACATGACAGAGTCAAAAAGGTCAACGCTATGAAATGAAAACTACGGAGGAAAGAAATTGAAAATGTGAGAAATGACAACTCGTAGCACGAAGCGGGACTGTTAGTGACTGCCTTGCTGTATCAAAATGAAATTCCCCAGCTGCCAGCTCTAATAGGGAGGGTCAACAGGTCAGAGTTCACACAGCCCCTTATTGCTGTGTTACGTTGCAGTTTAAATTCCCAGTGGCACCGGCGTAAGAGTGGAGGCGCACACTCACTTACAGACGTGTCTTACATCCACATAATGGCAGGTCAGATTGTATCCAGGTGCATTATTAGCCCATAAATTTTTAATTGAGTAGCCTTAATATTGATAGTTAATTCTTTCTTGTCGTATGTTGTTTTGATGTCATATCAAGCCTGAATTGTTTCAATACCGTTGCTTTGAAAAACAATTTCACACCCAAAAGGGCCATTTTTAATCTCACAAATGACTTCAGAATTAAAAATCTAAGAAATCAGTCTGGATGGTGAACGAATGGCTTTGTCTAGAAACAGACTACAGTAGTGACAAGTCCCATGGCTGAAAAGCCAGTCTAAATGTATGTGTGTGTGTCTGTGTGTGTGTGTTTTACACCATGTGGGGATAACAGCGTCTACTGTGGTTTCTACTGTATCTCTGCCCTGAACAGATTCACACAGTTTCATTCTAAAGATGCTCGACGCCGCCCACGTGCATAACTGAACCTTTAATCACACAGAGGAAGCAAACAAACAGCCTCTTTAATGATGTTCCTCAAAAGATGGAGATGAAAACAGCTGCTGGAATTATTTATTTCCTAAAAGCAGCATTTTATGCATTTTTAAGTGCAACACAAAACATCAGATGTGGATTCCTCGAAATTACCAGGCGACTGCTTTTGGGATGCATTACTCTCACGTATCTAAGAGGAACTTTAGTGGAACAGTGCCACTCCAAACTGTGAAAGATATAGGGCGAAATATACAGTGGGCTCCAAAAGGCTGGGGATTTGCTAATTTAGTGCAAAATTTTAAAGAGTGGAATAACAATTTTATGAATTTCAGAATGTCTTAGTATTTAGTGTCATCCATTTGCTTTAATCATGGCAGCACACATGCTGACAAAAGCGCAAAACAAAACCTGATGATTATGATCTCCAGCATGAATTGAGTCGCTTGGCATTTTAACGGCATGCCAGATTTCTTGGCTATTTTGATGGCTGAAATAGTATAAAAAAGCAAACCCGTATCAAGTTTTTTATAGCAGTTTGCTTTACATAAAAACACTGAAAAGCATTCAGGTTGGCTTTGTTAAAAATTTCTTTGAGTACTAATATAGTTTTTTTAAAATTAACTTAAGCCACCACAGTTTAATAAAATATGTGACCCTGGACCACAAAACCTTAAGTAGCTCTGGTATATTTGTAACAGTAGCCAAAAATACATTGTATTGGTTACAATTCTCAATGTTTCTTTCATGACAAAAATAATTAGAATATCAAGTAAAGATCATGTTCCATAGAGATATTTTAAAGTAAAGTAAATTTCCTACTGTAAATATATCAAAACCTAATTTTTGATTAGTAATATGCACTACTAAGACTTTCATTTGGACAACTTTAAAGGCGATTTTCTCCATATTTAGATTTTTTTATTTATTTATTTTTTTGCACCCTCAGATTCCAGATTTTCAAATAGTTGTATCTCGGCCAAAATCAGTGGAAAGCTTATTTATTCAGCTTTCAGACAATGCATAAATCTCAATTTTGAAAAATTGACCCTTATGACTCGTTTTGTGGTCCACGGTCACAAATATGTTTAAGAGATACTTGACTACCGTATGAAGAGCATAGCGGCGAATCTTCATTTAATATTAAAAAGTGTGTGTGACATAAAATGTTCTAAAGAATCTTCTAAGAAAAATCTGACCATTTTCTAGAGTCTCTAATTCGATTAGTGACCTAGAAATAGCGCCACATTTCAATGTTAATGTATCTTTGTTTCAAATTGTTCACAATTCTAAAACTTAAATTAAAACAGAGTTTTGGATCCCACTAAGCAGTAGCACAATCAAAACAATTTCCAAACTTACAGTTGGATTCCCATAATGGAACACAAAATGGCTTAACCATCAAATTCACTTGTGTGGTTTTCAAATTAAAGGTTTTTCACTGGATGTTTGTGTTTTTGTAAAGCCGTATGCAGTAGGTTTTGACAGATGCTGTCAGGGAGTCTAAGAGCTGCAAAGAGAAAGAAAAAGGCAGAGAAAGTAAGAAAGGAAACCTGCTCAGATGGAGAACGTGAAGATCATTCTGATGTGTGAACTCTACATTATTAACAGACAGAAAGATGAAGATGCAGCCGTGAAAAAAAAAACCACCAAGTAAATGCTTAAAATAAGTGCTGTCAGCTCGGCACTGTGTACCGGGACCACAGAGGTGAAAAAAACTGTGAAAAAATTCACAGAGCTTTAAATTAAACAGTGAAATGCAACATCTGCGTTCAAAAACCTTTTACCCCCAATTTCACATGTATTGTTTTCTCTTTTTTTATGAGTGTGTGTGTGTGTCTATGTACGTGCAGAAGTTTTAAAAGATTGTATGTATTGAAATGCTCAACTCATTTCCACTGATTTAAAAATCTAAGGGAACGAACAACGACGTGATTGTGGTGAACACATCGCCTTGCTGAAGAGCCGCCCTAGTTTCCTGAGCTGCTCTGCGAGGAAGAGGGTGTGTTGGAAACAGCATATGGAGGGCATGTTTGTTAGTGCGCCGCTGATAAATGGATTAATTGGTTAGATTAGGCTGCCAAAGCTTTGATCACAGAGACCGTGCAAAGAAATGTGTTTATTGTTTATGATGATTTTGTTCATTGAGCTGTAGCATGGGCTAAATATGCAATAAATAAAAATGATGCACTCGTGTGTACTTGTTATTTCCTGTTTGGAGCAGAAAATAAACTCATAACTCAGTGTGAAATGGTTTTGAATGTGAAATATGGGCAGTAAAAGACTTCTGTTCTCAGAACGTGCTTCATTTTAAGGAGTTTTTACAGAACAGTCAACTAGAATGAATATTTCAAACACTGAAACCTCATTTCACACAACAATTTGGATTATAAACAAACTAAACTGCTCAGTTCATTTAACATTTGCCAACTTCAAATTGAGCAGAAACACAATTTCAACTCTGCAGCTAAGCAGATTAAATAAATATACCTTCACAAAAAATATTTCTCTTAAAGGATCCCACAGACTTTCAGTGGTCAAACTTAGACAACTTCTCAGCTTATCCACCTTTTTCCTGAGTAACCGATGAGCGGCGCCATGAAGGATTCTAACTTCCATTTGGGTTCTTTTGTGTTCTGGTCTCCATAAGAAATCCATGTTAAAACAAAACTTTTTCAATATACCTAAACATGAAAATGTGCGCAGATTTAACGTTATATTATCGGCTTGGAAAATTTGTTACACGAGAGACCGAAAATGTAAAGCATCACTCCAGTCAGGCGAGACTTGCACTTTCAGAAAAAGGTGGATACTTGTATAATTTAACCGTAATTTATACAACCAAACCAATTTTAGTCACCAAACATTTTCATCAAACAGAACGGTATGTTCTAGAAGGAGTCAAACCATCTAATGCCCCAAAACAACACAGAATTCAACAAATCCATTGCTTTTACTCACTAATATTTCTACTGTTGTTTTCCCTCCAAAGTGATGTCACTTCCTGCCCTGGATGATGACGATGATATTCATAGGGAGTCTGTAATTTAAAAAAGATTTTACAGAAGACATTTTAGAAGGACAAGTGATATTAAGGACACATGAAATACCTATAAATTGATTATCACTTGAAATATTCCTAAGAAAACATGTTTAGTTTAGTCTCAAATTTTGAGAAAAACCACTGAATTGATTCATAATAGCTTCTTAACAAATTAAAAGTTAATACATGCAATAATAGCCAAGAATACATTGTATGGGTCAAAATTATTGATCTTTCTTTTATGCGAAAAATCATTAGGATATTAAGATCATGTTCCATTAAGATATTTTGTACATTTCCTACTGTAAATATATCAAAACTTAATTTTTGATTAGTAACATGCATTGCATTTGGACAACTTTAAAGGTGATTTTTCTCAATATTTTTGCATCCTCAGATTCCAGATTTTTACAATGGTTGTATTTATTCAGCTATAAGCTGATGTATAAATCTCACTTTCAATAAATTGACCGTTGAGATTGGTTTTGTGATCCTGGGTCACATAAATAAATATATAAATACAAAATTTAGGTGGGAAAAATACATAGAAATTTTAAGCATACTTCAAAAATATAACATGCTAAAAACACCACACCCATAGGGCATTCTGCACATCTGACTTCCTGTCTCTTTGTTTTGCACTGTATTTATATATTCATTCATTCAGACAGACAAAAATCATTACAAAAACTGTCAACGCAACAGATATTTTGAAAGAAGCTAAACGCTATCACTTGCAGGTGTTTACCAGCATTGTACGCTGGCTCAAATTTATATTTCAAGCTAATCAGCGAACAGCCAGCAGCATGTTTATCCTATTTGGCTGCCGGAGGTGAGTAGAAAGATGTGAATTGAATCTGCGCGAGTGTGAATCGACAGGCCTGTCATTGCCAGGAACTGCAAAGTTTCCTCCCCAGCAGAACAGCATGCGTCTTAATTCTCTTTACCTTTGTGCGCTTCCTCAGGGGACAAGCTGCAAGTTCGCCCCTCTTTGACTCGGATTTGATTTAACCTTTAAAGCCAGGTGCGCGGCTTGCTCTGTAAACATCTTCCGATGTATTTACCACGACTGCTGCGTAGATACAAACAAGACAGGGGGGCTGTGAACTCGGCATGCATTATTAATCTAGATTATGCTTTATTTTCTTTATCAGGAGGGTGTGAGGAGATAAAACGCGCGCATTAGTTGCTTTTGCTCCCTTCCTGCATGACACACGTGGGCTTCGCATCCTTTTGTTCACTTCAGTCTCTTCTGACACGCAGCCTGGCGTTAAACAGAGCGAGAGAGGCCTGTTTTTATGTGTGTGTGTGCGTGCTCGAACACTTCCAGCATTTCAACTGTTAGCGGCGTCTGACTCCTGACTGACAGGTCGACACGGCAGCGCTACTCTACATGCTTTCATGGCATCATGTATGTTGTGTGGGTCTGTGGGGAATGCTTTGAGCGCCTAGAGAGCTTCGAGCACTGTCAAGGCTCACTAAGAGCCACAGAGGTGATCGAGGCTAAGTAAAAAACCTTAAAATACACCAGCATCAGTTGTGCTATTGTTTTTTCACTGAAGGGAAAGGGGTCTCGCCGAGGTCTTCACTCCCAGGAGAGCGAGCGATGCTAAGAGATGTGGCTTCCGCAAAATAAAAGCACATTTTTACATGACTTGATGTGTGTTTCTTTCAAAGCACAAGCTACAAATTTGCACATGGCTGGTGACAAATCATCACACACAATAGATAACTCAGTAAATCCAAAACAAATATGGTGGCATTGTTTCGAAACCTGTCACCTGTGGGAAAAAATACTAAGAAAATAAAAATACACACACAATCCTGAATATGATCTGCATGAATTCACATGTATGACTATAAAGACAATTCTTTTAAGAACACAAGCCATCATTTTCCTTAAGCAAAATGTAAAAAAAATATGAGCAGAAATGTGTTTTTGTGACATCCACAATAATAACCCTTCATCTCTAGCTGTTTTATCATCCAGCGACCTTGACATCATACTATGAGGCGTTAATATTTGATAAAGATGTCCTAGACACCTTTATATGATTATGTTCAGTTCCCAATGTAGAACAAAAGAAAACCTTGTTAATAGTTTCTCACATCATTTTTAAACATTGCAATGATTCTTGTTATTTAATTTCATGATAATTAAGAGGTTTCAATACTGTTTGCCACCGGACTAATTTGTGTTGTTTGATTATTACGTTTCAGCGACGTTCAGGCCTCTGCATTCCACGTTTTCCTCTGAAGATGAATAAAACATATTGGGTAAAGGTTACACATTACAATATCTCTCTACAATGGGATATTGATTCTATAAAAATGAAATAAATAAACAATCCAGCCAATCTCTTCCAAATCATCCATTTATAAAAGCAATTTAACAAAAGCCACTCCACCAGTCCACAAATGCATATTAACCGGCTATGAGAGCATTGTAAGATGTGATTTTAAATGGACGGATCTTAAGATTTAGGACAAAAGGCTTCCACGAAAGTCTGAATGAGGCAACCGTGAGGACACAATGAATCAGTGCCCCACATTCATGTCTCTGAGACTCTCTTTAACAGATATAATGCAGACACCTCCACCGGTCTTTATTCTTTCCCACAATGCGCAGCTTTCAGTCCATTCATAAACAGGAAACATCAAAAGATTAGGCCGAAAGATGTAGATATCTCAACAGTGCAAAATGGTCATATATACACAGGTCACCCGCGTGGTGCATTTACACTTTTCGCTCCCTTTAAGCGCATGAAACGAGTTACGCCCTTTATTGACGAGGGTTTTGATAATGCGCCGTTATCTAGCAAAGTATCTTTAAGTGAGTGCAGAGGTAGCAAATTTGACTCATTAAAGGAGCATAAAATTGTGTCTTTGTGCATGACCTTTTGTTCAGCATCTTTGGAGAATTCTGTTACTAAAGAGAGCAGTTTTTTGAGAGGAGAGAGGAAAGACTCCACGAGTATTGGGTTCCCGTTGGGAACAATGCCGACAGGTTCACCTTGCAGAGCATGGGTGTAACTTAGCCTAGAATATTGTGGATCAAAGCCTCATAAACAAAGTGGGTGGAAATGGTGTAAGAGTATATGAGATCCAGAAAAGAACACAGCCATGAAAGAGACGGGCCTAAACTTCAGGAAGAGGCAGAGGAAAGACGGAAATTTTGTCACTGCTGCCTTTCGGCCTTTAGACACTTTAACTGAGATCTCCCATTGAGCAATAGAGAAAAATCCAGCTCTTACGAGATTCACGAGTCTAAAGAAGGGCCTGCGTACAACAAAAGCTCCTTTTTATTCAGTTTTAATGACCAGATAATGGCTATGTTTGGAGAAACAATACAAATATTTTACTATTTCTACAGTATATAAAAGGTGTAATGTGCACAACGTGCATATTTTCAGTGCATAAAGCAGTGCTTCTCAACCAGTGGGTTGCATCCAAAAATAGGTAGGGCAGGGAAATAGTAAAATCCAACTAGGACAGCAAAATAACAAAATAACAGTCTTTTTATTATTTAAAAGGAAGGAGAAAATGCTTCCCTCCTTTGTTTTTGATATCAAAGGCCATTTTTTTAGGATCTCTCTTCTTTTTTAATTATTTGAATGAATTGCCAAAAATTAAGTCACTTTTTTACACAAATTACACTGAAAATGTATGCATATAACATATTTTATTTTTATTTTTAAACTGGTAATTGAACAGCATTTTTACACTGCAATGCATACTACTGTTTGAAGTTCCACTGTGTGGAATAATGTATCCCACAATGCAGTGTGCCTAAATTGACCTTCCAATTCCAGTGTAATGGATGAATGGGGAATTAATTGTTGCCATTATTTTTAACATCTCTTTTTTACACAAGCTGCCACCACTCACACTGACTTTTTAGCATTTTACCTTTTTAAAAAAGGAAGTAGTACACTACACTAAAAATAAAGGTTCCTAAAGAGAGTTTTTGCAGTGATGCAATAGCAGAACCATTTTTTACTACCCCAAAGAACCTTTCAGTAAACATTTTTTTAAAAGAATCAACTTTTTATTTTTTTGTGACGAACATTAGTGACCCTGGACCACAAAACCAGTCATAAGGGTCAATTTTTTTGAAACTGAGATTTATACACCATCTGAAAGCTGAATAAATACGGTTTCCATTGACGTATGGTTTGTTAGGATAAGATAACATTTGGTCGAGAGGGTGCAAAAAAATCGCCTTTAAAGTTGTCCAAATGAAGTTCTTAGCAATGCATGTTACTAATCAAAAATGACATTTTGATATATTTATGGTAGGTAATTTACTAAATATCTTCATGGAACATCATCTTTACTTAATATCCTAATGATTTAGGGCATAAAAGAAAAATCGATAATTTTGACCCATACGATGTATTGTTGGCTATACTGATTTTAAGACTGGTTTTGTGGTCCAGGGTCACATATTAATAATCTAAAGAACATTTTTAACCATAAAGAACCTTTTGTGCAATGGAAAGGTTTCATGGATGTTAAAAGTCATTAATGGAATGCCTATGAAAAACCTTTATTTTTAATAGTGAAAGGTTCTTTGTGAAACCAAAAATGGTTCTTCAATGGCGTTGTTGTGAAAACCCATTTTTGAAGATTTATTTTAAAGGTGTACATTGCGAACATACACTCTTTAAAGTAAAGTTTCCAAAAGGGTGAAACCTTGGAAGAACCATTTTGGGTTCATCATTTTTTTCCCTTAGAGTGTCAACCACTAAAGAACCGTTTTCCATTATTAAGAATATTTGGAATGTTTCCACTGATGTTAAAGGTTCTTCATAGAAGCATCAATGCCAATAAAGAACCTTTGTTTGTAAGAGTGTAGCTGACATTACTTTCATCATTAACACGCATATATAATCAAGAAAGCAACTAGTCAGCACGTTAGAACGCTCGATTGGTTTTCCTCCTCCCTGCTGACAACGAAAGCGAACCAGAAATTTCCCCTGCATGTGCACACGGTGTACCCTGACCCCGCTGATCTGTACAATAAACCCATAATAGCCCTTTGTCTCCCCAAGGAGAACACACCGGCAACCTGGGCCACTTACGGGAAACCAGGAGCAGGTCCACGCAGCGTCAGGTCACGGCAAGAGCGGAGGGGGCCGGAGAGGAAAATAATAACTCATCTATGAGGCCGAAAGCACCAACATCTAAACAAACATATATGTGCACCTGTCACAAGTGCTCGGAGGGACTAGCGTGTTCATATCCACTGTGTCAGATAGCAGTTGTCAGGCTTGACCGGTCTGATCTCCTCGTCTTCCATCCTCAGCATCTCATTACTGTCCTTATGAAAAGCTCTTATGGGCCGCACTTGATCTCCAAATATGAGTTCTGAAGATGAGTTGTTGTTTTCCCTTTTTTTCCCGCTCGCGCTCTCACTCCTCGGCCTCCTTTATTAGCAGCTAAGCTCTTTACACTTGTAGCATATTGCAGTAGGTTATAGGACTAAGCTTTATTGTCCTACATTATTGAAAATCTAGGCTCTGAGAGCCGGCCCCAAGAGGTCAAGCTTTGTCTGAACGCTGCCTCTCATTTCTCCACCGACAAAAGCTAACACTGAGGGAGGGTGAGGAAGATTGAGCTGGTAATATACTTAAATCCATCTTGGTTGACTTAGCACAAACTTCGACCCGTCCCCACGGCTCCTCCTGAGCTGAGGTAATTCCTTTATAACTTACAGGAGCAGAAACTATGACTTATGAATACACGGCCACTCTTATAAGTCTCTTGTAGGAGAAGCTTGTTTTATGAGCTGGGCCGCAGCTTGAGGAAGTCATATCTGCGAGAAGACTCGCTCATGTCAAAATGAGTATTAAAACTTGCTGTCTGAAGGGAATAGCTGATACAAGTCTTTGCTCCTCATGGAAAAAGCATCAATATGTGGTGCAGGTGTTCTTCATATTAATCGGAGTCATTATTGAGAAGATAAAACTTCATTACAAGCATGTTGAAGGCGGGTTACATATGCATGCGGTGCGGAATGATGAAGTGGACCAATAAAAACAGAGCGTGTATTGTAAAACGTAATGTTTTCATTTCAATAAAACGCCAGGGGTTGTTTCAAATGAATTCGATGCAAAAGCAGATGTACGGTGGTATCAAATATTTAAAATCTGCATTTTAAACACTAGTGACTTCTTAAGTCCCTCTGGAAGAGAAACGGAATGGGACACTGCCATCTTGTGTGCACTTTTGGGAAGAGCACGTATTGATTTTTAAGAACACACAAAACACAAAAGCTTTAATCAAATTAGACTTTATGTAAAATATTCAGGATCGGTTTTAAAAGGATACAAATAGGTTAAATCAAGGAAAACTAAAAACAAATCTACTGAGATAAGAACAACAGAATGACAACATTTAAACAAAAATACCCTTCAAATTAAGCTGACATACATTTCTAAGACATTCACTGACCAAATTAAACGAAACTGAAATGTTAAACCATGAACATACTTTAAAAGTAAAAAAAAAAATGTACAAGTGAAATAATATTTAATTGTGAAAAATTCTTCAATTTTTAGAAAAATAGTCTAAAAAAATATTATGTATGCATTTAGTTTCATTTACTTTGCTTACATTGCATTTCCAGCATTTATTCCTGCTTGAAAATCAAGACCATGCAACACTGAAAAATGTACAGTGCAAAAATCTCATCACGCTTCACTACAAGTGTGATCTATACCATCATTCATCGCCTTTTCTATCACCGGAGTGTTCTTGGTAATGTAAACTTCATTGCTACAAAACAATATTAGGTACTACTGTAGGTAAAACAGTACTAGGTGAGTTGGAAAATGCATGGAAGGCACAAAACATGCGGGAAAAACCCACATGGTATGGATAAACTGCAGATTGCTTCTCTGCACTGGCCGTTTATTCAGTCGATTCATTTTCTCCAGGAGTCGTCGGCAATGCTGATCAATATCTCATGATGTGGCTTATATGGCCCTGTTGGAGACAGAGAGAGAAAAACATTGATGTGACACAGGTCAACTTCACTCAACACTCAATGCATTGTATGTATAATGTTCATTAACCCTACGCAAATTGATATTCATATATGCTGACTGTTCCCGTGTCGTAGTGGTTAGATCAGCTGCTAGGTACTCTGGCCTGCGGGAAAACCGTTCAAAATGTGCATTTCTTTTTCGTCATGAATAAATATTGATTTGCAGGAAGTACAAAATTTCCAAAGGCAATCATATTGCTTCTATCAAAGCCTCTCCGTTGAGAGTGCGTGTGTGTAAAAATTGATGAATGTGTCATATTATGAAAAGTGGCATGTTATCCACACACATTTCTGACATAAAAGAAGAGGGGAATATTATTTGTAAGTTGTAACCCACACAGAAGAATACCAAATATTACTCACAGGTTCACCCGCCATACACCTGGGGCAATGCTGTCCTGCACCGCGTCCTGGGGCAGGTAACACCTGCTGACAAACCCAAACACATCAGAGATTTAAATAATGATTTGTAAATAGATATCATTAAATGAACATGCTAGAACATGATGACTATAAACTGTACTTTCAGTAGGGATGAGTACTAAACGAAACAGTGTTACTTTAAGGGTTTTTGCAGGTTTTACGATGGTAAATGTAAGACTTTTTAACCTTTTAAAGGCCAAGTAAAGAAAATGAATAAATTGAATGAAGCACAATACATCAGTATAGTCACAAAATGTAAGTATTAGCAATGCTTAAAAGTTTGAAAATACAACTTCAAGCATGTCTGCATTACTTGAATTCATTTAACTAACTAACTAAATAAAAAGATTTTTTTTTTTGTCATTCCAGATTCAAAATTTAGTGAGATAATGATTAAAACATAATCAAATATTTGCCAATGGGGTCAGAAAAATCTACTTAATTCAACAAGAAAAAAGTTTTAATTCCACATTGACAGATGTTTGTTCTTGTTTTAAGCATAAACTGGCTTGATTTGGTTAATTATTAAACTTAAATATGTTTAGACATTTGTATTGGAATACAAAAAAAAAACTGAGGAAGATATTAATTTTTTGCAGCGCGTGGAACATTTAATGCTATGACTTTATGAATTTAAGATTTTCCTCTCTGGTTTAAGACCTTTTAAGACCTTAATTTGTGAAAAGGTGGATTTTAAGCCCTTTTGAGCCTTACAGAATCCCTGAAAATGACACTTAATAGCTAATAGCTTTATAGCTTAAGGACTTCAAAGGACTTTAAAAGTTCGTTCAATACCAGTATTTTGGGTCCCACAAGATAACATTTATTTGTGACCCTGGACTACAAAACCAGTCACAAGGGTCAATTTTTTGAAATTGAGATTTATACATATAAATAAGTAAATAAATAAGCTTTCCATTGATGTATTCTTTGTTATGATAGGACAACATTTGGCCCGAGATACAACTTTTTGAAAATCTGGAATATGAGGGTGCATAAAAATCAAAATACTCAGAAAATCGCCTTTAAAGTTGTCCAAATGAAGTTCTTAGCGATGCATATTACTAACTAATAAATTAAGTTTTGATATATTTACAATAAGAAATGGAATATGATCTTTACTTATCCATAATTTTGATTTACAATGCATTTTTGGCTATTGCTACAAATATACCTGTTATACTTATACTTAAGACTGGTTTTGTAGTCAAGGGTCACATTGCTATTTGATTGTCCTGACATGGCTTCTTGAAATGTTTTTAATCAGTTCAATAAAAGCAAAAAACTATGGGCAAAGGCAGTGCAATAAAACAGACCGCCTAATAGACTGTGACCTTTAACCCCTGCAATCCTCATGCACCATAAACACAAGAACGTCAGATAAGAGCAACATACGTGTTCAAAACAAGAGAGACAGAAAGAAGAGAGACAGAGTAAGCCTTTGTCAAATAAATAAATCATAAGTTGAAATCAATCCTAAAGTTTGGTGGTGGCTCTGTAAGTTTCTAGAAATTTCTTGACATATGAGAGCCACATTTTTGGGAACTATATGTCTAAAAAGTTCTTTAAAGAACCTTTTTCATGCGCATTTGACATTCTATAAGAAAAAAGAAATTTGCCTCAGGACTCTTTAGGATTTTGGACTAGTCAGAGAACAGGCATATGCCAGATTGTATATACCATGCCGGGGACGTTGACGCTGTGTCCATTTTGGGGGCTGTGATTTTGGGCATCCATTGGAGTGTCCATCACCTGGCCACAGCCTCCCAGTCCATTACACAGCCTTTTCTGTTAAGTTCAAAAAGATTAACATGCATTAATCTATTTCTAGCTTGATTATGCAAGAAGATGCCAATGGAAGCAAATGTGGCTGTCATGACATGGTGCACTATTTCTATAAATCATAACAGCTATTTTCAGTGATGATCAGCTGGGTTTATATATATGCACTAATTATAACTCCTAACTCTTTTTGTAAAGGTCAACAGCCTGTACAAATGTCACTGAAGGTCAAACAAATACTATCAAAAACAAGTACACTGATGTATATTTAACATGTTTAAAGCATGAATCAAGATTTAGCAAATAAGATTAAGTCAATTAACGTTACCGTCTGGTTGTGCCACTGTTCCAGCTCTCCACTATGTCTTCTCTTATTCTGCATAGTACGTATGCAGTCCATTGATTGTTTTACAGTATTGAAGCCCGCAGAGCTTAGCTTTAATTCAAACACTTGATGAATTAATACAATCCGCCCCAAAAACCCATAGGGATCAATATGCAAAGTCAAAAAGTCACTGTATTAAGCACTCAAAGTCTAGCACTTTTATCCATGGACCATTGAGGAATCTGTAGAAGTATTATAAAAGTAAAATAAAAAAGACAGTAATTCTAAATATGCACGTTTTAAAAATCAAAATAAAGCCGCAGTATTCCCGTGCGACTCTTCATTCTCTGCTATTATTCCGTATTAGAGGTTCCTGTGTCGTTCAAGATGAGTGACATACAGTTGCGCCAACCAATCAGTAAACAGTACGGGCTAACAGAGGCGGGGCTACGTCAAATAGAGCATTGTTATTCGACGAGAGAGCACTGAGCGCGAATGAGCCAGCCAATGTAATTTAAAGGAATAGCACACCTCAAAATAAAAATTTATAATTTACTCTCAGTCTCACCCTTATTGTACTTTCTTCCACACTTGAAATTGTTAACCCGGCGTCATTCTTAACTCTTCTGTTATCCTGTTGCATATTTCACATTCTTAATACTTTTACAATGTACATTTGTAAGCCTTCAGTTAACTTATCTTTAATTAAAGTTACAAAATTATACAAAACTGTCATACGAATAGTCCGTATTTAATTCATGCTCTGTATGAAGTTTAAATCTTTTGAGAAATAATTGTAAATAATAAGAATAATATTCAAATAGAAGACACAGTGGGATTGCCACACGCTGTAAATTTCACCTCTGAAAGATGGAAGAAAGCAGAAAACGTGACTTAAAACGTAATATGTTGTGTATATAATTCAAATGCTTATATATTTAACCAACGTATTAATATTCAACTTAATCTTTCTCCCGTAACTGGATGTGTTCGATGTTAGTGATATCGTAAATTGTTTAGTAATGTCTTACGTCAGTGCCGCGTCCTCATGGAGTGCTCGATGATCGCTTAGTATTGTCTGGCAGCATGGCGAACTTCACGGACGCGACATCCCTGCAGCAGTTTGGGGAATTATTAAAAAATAACAGCAAGTAAGTGAATATTTCATCCTTTGTCAAGTCTGTCATGATATATATTTACTTTCAAACGGGTATTTAACTGATTTAACACATGTTGACGGGGATAAAACGTTCATAGTGGCCGTTTTGGTCGAACAGAATGAAATAACCGATGGCCTGTTCAGATAAACTCAAATAAATGTGATGCAAATCTGTATCAGTGGATTAATATGATCTTTGGACTGATTGCTTTAATGTTGCATTTATTTTCAGCTGTCTTTAATATGTGTCTATTTGTTTTTTTTATGAGCATTTTAGAAATTCGGGGTGTTTACATATCCTCGTTGCACTTGAAGTCTGCTATTATTATTATAAACATAACTCAGTGTGCCTATGTCAAAACTGAATTGTTATAGGTATTTGACCTTTTTTACAGCAATGGATTAATACTAACAGACCTTGTTATGCCTTTAACTGGTTTGCATCAACAAACGTCCCCAGTCTGCTTCCACACTTTCAGTTTGGTTGTTCATTGAATGCAGATCCTGTTTATCTGGTATCATTGCTGAGGAGCATTATAAACAGATTATTCATAATCAAATGATTGAGTGTTTGACGTAGTGGTAGTTGAGGTAGTGTAGCCTAGTGTTTACGAGCTGGGCTGATATTAGCGTTCACGAACTGTCATCCTTGTGTGAAGCTGAAACGCAACTCAAAAATGCTCCTAATAATCCTGCTTTAAGGCACTTTGGATATAAGCATAAGCTAAAAGATAATGTATAAGTTGTTATGTAAGTAGACATGATTTCATAGTCTGTGATCCAGGTTTCTTGAAAGCACATCTTCATTCCTACTCTGTCCTTTTCAGGTCCCTCACTGTTGTCCATTTCCATGCGCCATGGGCTCCGCAGTGTTCGCAGATGAACGATGTGATGGCAGAATTAGCCAAAGAGCACAAACACACCATGTTTGTGAAGGTAAGAGAACCACTGACCTTCACAGCAATACTGGAAATCATGTCACCAGTAACGTTCATGCTTAATTTGTGAAAAATGCAGTTATGCACCAATGTGAAGTGTAGTGTCTGTATCGTTAGGAGAACTGGTTAAAAAGAACTTGTTTCCAGACAAGTTTCCCAAAGAGAAAAAATTACTTCCAACCCCAAATCACACCAGTGGCTGCCCAGAAATGTAGAAATCTGGGCAGAAATCTGGCTGCCAAAACCAACATAGATGTGTTTTGAATATGCCATGTTGTTTAATGCATTTTGTTTCTCATTGGATAGTAATATATATATATATATATATATATATATATTACTATATATATATGAATGAAATTATAATGGACTTTTTTTTTATTTTAGTTTAATAAATGTAAACAACAAATATGCTCAGATAACAATATTTGAAGTCTATTTTTTTATGGTCACCTATGACTTAGTGCGTGGATAAATTATTATAATTAAATAATAATGAAAAAATAAACTGCATTGGATTTCCATTTAAAATTGTGAAAATTCAAGATTTTTACAAATTTTTATTTAAAGTGATCTTTTTATGGAATATTGCAGTGTTTATTATAATTTCCAATCCAGTGATCCAATAAATTATAGATGGACAAAATCAAGTCTCACCCTACATTTTTTTTTTTTTTTTCCCTGTTTCAGAAACCGTTTTACTGGGATATATGTCGCAAATTTGTAAAAAGCCTTTGCCTTTTTGTTTGTTTGTTTGTTTTCCAGAAATTTGTGGTTGTTTGTCTGTGGTTATTTGGTATTTCATTCTTATACGATTTTAAAAATATGATTTTATTTATTTTTATTACATGCATTCTCTTATCCCAAATTAATGTAGTGAAATAACTATGTGTAAACCATTCCTAAAAAGTGTATAATACTGTGGCACAGTCAAAATTTAGTTGTTTGTTTGAGCATCTAAACCAGCTGACATAACAGTAATGGCTTAACCAGTGGCATGGAACTCTGTTTGTTTGACCATTTCCAGATGGCATGTTGTGTTTGAGATACCTGTTTGAAAATGGCCATTATTCTTGCAAATGTTTCAGTGTGCACTGGTCTCTAAATGGTGAAACGGCTCTAGCTCCAGTAACACAGATCCAGCTGCTCTCCTCCCTCTGCTCTCCAACTCCCAGTGGAGTGCATTGAAATGCCTCAGGCTCTGAATGACTTTACCTTCCTCATGGCCTTAAACTGGCAGAGAGAAATTTTTCCTTCTGTTAAGGGTTAATACTGCCTTTCATCATGCAGTCAGCAGAGCAGAAGAGTTCTTCAAGCAAAAACTGCCCTTTTATAATGTATGTAGAATAAATTATGTTGAATTCCTTAGAATAGGTTCAGAATTGGATCATTTTTCTTTTTTTAATTTTAGTTCTTTAAAAAAACATTTTTAGGTACAGTATTTGTGTCCACAAAAGTAATTTTAATCATTCAGTCAGCATCAGTAGCAAATTTAACATGTCGAATCGTTTAACTGTCAGCACTGCATGTCAATATCATTTTGCATGTTATAGCTGAGGCAGTGGAGTTTAGATTTGTTAGTTTTTAATTTGTGAAATGTTTTTTAGTGTTTTTCTGTCTTAAATGGGGTTTTTACTGCCAGATAAACTGTCAGCGCGTGTGTTGTGTTTGACATGTTGATGTTTGTGATGTTTTATTAATGTGAATTATAAAGAGTCATTAGTACAGTAGTTCTCTCTCTCTCTCTCTTTAGCTGGAGGCAGAGGCAGTCCCGGAGGTTTCTGAGAAGTATGAGATCGCTTCAGTTCCCACCTTCCTCTTCTTCAAGGTAAAACTTCTACGTTTGACTTAAGCTGTGCTCACATTTTCCTGAAATTATTATTATTATTATTTTTTTTTGGTTTATTTGTTTTTTTTTTGTTTGTTTGTTTTTTAGAGAGTAGGAGTAGGTTAGTTTAGCCACAAATAGGAAAAATAATCATATATGATTTAAACATTTTAAAAGACTGCATTTATTTGCTCAGAAATACAGTGAAACTGTAATATTGTGAAATATTATTACAATTTAAAATAACTATTTTCTGTTTTATTATATTTTGAAATGTAATTTATTAATTTGATGCAAAAGCATCATTACTCCAGTCTTCAGTGTCACATGATCCTTGAGAAATCATTCTAATATGCTGATTTTCTGCTCAGAAATATTTCTTAATATTATCAATGTTGAAATTTTTTTGTCGAGTAGAAAGTTCAAAATAACAGCTTTTATTTAGTTTTTTGATGTATAAAACTATTAATTTGAATGACAGTGTATATTTTTCCTTGGGTAATATCATTTTCTTGCTCTGATTTCCTTGCAGAATGTTACATTCAATAGATGTTAAACTGTCTACAGCATTAGTGGTGGAATTTTAATTACCACAAAAAATGATTTGACTCTCTGAGGTTTTATGAACAGAAATGTGAAGCATATTTTAGCTGAAGCACTTGCATGAATTATTCAGTTAAACTTTTATTTGTTCATCTAAGTTGTTTTATTTATTTAAACTTTTTACTGTTTTGCTATTATTTAGAAATACACCAGGTTACAGAAGTAAAAGTGCAAATAGCATTTTATACCAACTTGAAACGTGCAATTGCTTTCACAAAACATCCAAAGTTACTTATTTACAAATGAAAAATTTTGTATGAAAAATTCATTTATTATCATTTGAATTTGATTGGATTGTAAATGTTAGGCTGTGATGTTATTGGTTAGTATTAGTTTTCCCCGCCCACACAACCTTAATTACATCAGCAGAAAAGTTGTTTCAGAGGCAGAGAAAGTTAAAACATTTGGATAAAAGATATAAGAAACAAACACTTATTTTGTGTTAGAAAAACATGCACTTAAGAATCATGCAGAATAAATTTAAGAAAGTTTTAAGTTTTTCTTTCGATTTTCATGCAGCAAGAATTCACTACTACACTGTGTTCTTTATGTTTCATAAAGCATGCTGATCTATGCCAGATTGCGTTTTTCTGTACACACGGCTTTTATTTATGTTAGGTGTGCTGCGATAGTGTTTTGTGTTTATTTAGCAGAGGGAGACGAGGTTAGAAAAACGGAGCCTGTTGGGAAGGTTGAGTTTAACGATCAAGTAATGTGAGCTGCAAAATCTCCGCGTGTTAGAATCAAGCAACTGAGAAATAATCGGAGGTTAAACAAACACACGGCTTGGCAAGACTTTCCCTCTCTTGGCGTAACATGTCAAAGAACCAGGAGAGCCTGCGGCCTGTTTTCTCTCTCTCCCTGCAAACAATCTAAACAAACTGGCAAGCATCCTAAAAAATTAATGCTGTTTTTTTTCCTCCCTCTCAATCTATCACTACTCACTCTTGAGTGTTTTTTATTTATTTATTTGTTTACCGACAACCCTTAGGGCGGTGAGAAGATTGACAGGTTGGATGGTGCGCATGCCCCTGAGCTGACCAATAAGGTGCAGCGGCTGGGGTCCGGTGGGGGCGGGGCTGCCAGGGCGGGGGACGTCCCTAAAGAGGATCTCAACGAGAGACTGAAGAGGCTGATCAACGCCGCACCCTGCATGCTCTTCATGAAGGGATCGCCCCAGGAGCCTCGCTGTGGTAAGCAAACACGTATACGTTCGCTCGCATAAATTAACACCGGGTCAGTGGGTTAGTTAGAGCAACCGTTGGCGATGGAGCGAGACAAATCAAGGTTGCATGAACGGGACGGTGAGAGAAGTGCATTACGTCTTTTTTAAGTGCGAAGGACGTCTGTATGGAGTGCCACTGTACTCCAGGTACATTTTTCCACCAAAAGCCAGCCTGGGTCAGTTTGACCCAAAGTTCCTACTGATTAAAAAAAACACCTGTTGATAAATAGCTCCCATTACAGTCGACAAAGATGGTGCAGCATAATGCGATGTGCGTTCAGTTACATTGTTGTCATGTTGCATAGCTATTTTCACAACTTTATGCATTTTACTCCCCTTCATGTCATCCAAGATTTTCATGTCTTTTTTTCTTCAGTAAAAAGAGATTAAGGTTTTTGAGGAAAACATTCAAGGATTTTTCTTCATATAGTAGACTTAAGTGGGGATCAATGGGTTGAAGGTCCGCAGTTTCAGTGCAGTTTCAAAGGGACTACACGATCCCACTCGAGGAATAAGGGTCTTACCTAGTGAAACGATCTATCATTTTCTAAATATAAAAAAAATATTATTTACTTTTTAACCACAAATGCTTATCTTGCTCTGAGTCCACGATTTCATGCATTACATAATATTTTAATAGTTTGACAACACATTCGCATGTCCATGGTTCTCTGATCATTTAATGGCCAAAATACATGCAGGGGAACAAATAAAATATTTAATTTACATTAATGCTTTCTATCCAAAGTGACTTTCATTGCATTCCGGGTATAGACTTGATGAGTTCATTCATTCCCTGTTTTTTTTTTTTTTTAAATTATTAGCTTTTAAGCAACTAAACTTCTGTAGTGGTGAATGGAAACTACAACAAATTTAATTGCTCCCATTCACTCTAATAGCAGAAGAAAAAATCCAGCCGTTGCCTAATTTTTTGTTTTTAGCAGAACAGTCAAAATTTCAGGAGCACCTTCTAATCAGTAATCAAACAATCTGATGGCAATATTTGACTCCTCAAAGAGATTTACAGAGGAATTTAGTTTATAGCTTTGTAATAGCATTTTTCTAACTGTATTAAAAGTATGTCATCTTATATGTAACATTTTTAAAAAATTAAGTGTTTAAAAATTCTAATTAAAACAACAGAATAAGAACAAGTAGAATAAGATTAAGTTACCAATCAAATGAAATCAGTATTAACAAAATTAATTTGTACTACAGAGGTGGCACAGAAGAACACAAAAGTGACTTGCAGGTGTATTTTTATGTTTAATGTGTCTCAGAGGTGGCATGAGTGCAATCAAATTTAAGATTGAGATTAATGTTTTAAATATAACCTTTTGAATATAGAAGTATTAAATGATTTAAATAACCAAAAAGATACTTTAAAAATGAAACTAAAACTGCCAGTAGGTGGCAGCAAGTCACTGATTTAATTACTGAATTATTCATTCATTTGATTTGTTCAAATGGCTGATTCATTTAGGAATAAAGCAAGTGACTCTTTATGAATGGGAAATTGAATCATTGACTCACTAGATTGGTTTAAAAATGCTTGTTCATTCATAAACGAAACAACGCTGTGGACTTGTTTCAAACTCTTTTTGACGGCGAAATAGAGCTAAATCAGGCAATAGTGTTGTAGTCAGACAATGTAAGTCACTTAATATTAACTTTATTTAACTGTTGTATTAACTCAATATCTCATTTACAAACTCCTTTAAAAATCATTAAAAGCTGTCACTCATTTTACTTCATCGCAGTCTTACAAAGTTCCATCATAATCAACAAAGCTCTGCACGCTGCACAATGAATCTCTTATTTACGCTCTCTCTACACTGTTTATGAAAGGATTCGTGAGATATGTCTGTGATGCATTACAGACGATCGGGTCAGTCGCACTGGTGCTTCTAAATATTTTTTAATAGTCGCATGCAGTGGCTTTTTTTTTTTTAAATGGTTGCACTGTAGAGCTCTGAGTATAGTGTTATAAATGTACATTAATTTATTTTTAAACGAAAATATACAAAACTTTGCTTGATTTATGATGTTAATAACTGGAAACGCACCATCACAGTCTGTAAAAAGGGTGTTTATGTACTTAAAATTCACTCAAATTGAAAAGAGACATTCTGTTGACTGGTAGATTTCAAAGCGGACACAAGGGTGAACAACCACTTTTGTTAATCAAACATTTGTCATCATGCAGATACTCTAAAAAGGAAAATGTTCTGCTTTTGTATGTCAAAGTAATACTTAATAAATCCTAACAGTGACAGCTTAATCGCTTAATAATTTTTCGGTCTTTATGTTGTTTAACTTAAGGCTGTCAGCTTGATCTTGCTTATTTCTGTTTGATCCGCTGATTTTCTGGCATGCTTTTTTCTTCCGACTAACACTTCCTCCTCATGTCAAATATGTGCGGTTCAGCATTGGAAAGCATCCTCGTATTAATTTCACCCATTCAAAACAAAATACTTTTGATAGTTCAAAGTGCATATTTCGTCATGGACTGAGGCGCAGTTTAGCGCTTGACGTTTTGGCTGTGTAAAGAGGAAGGTCTGGGGGAAGGCTGGCGTTTGCCATCCCGAGATCAAAATAAAAACGATATTGAACTCTAATCTCAAACGTGATGTTGGGCTTTCAACGGCTGCCAGCTCCTCCAGCTCTGCTTTATTAATAGAAGATCCTCAGAGTTTACGCCGCTTCGTCTCTGAGCCCGAAACCTGTTGCTCGGCGCCGTTGATGTTATTTGAAGCCGCGCTAGGTGTCAGTGGGTCGGTCCGGCTCGGAGATATTATAATGCTGAAACGTATTGATGTTCTCATTCGCTTGGCTGATGTCCAAATCGAGAAATAATGCACAGAGAGTGAGCCATGCCTGACGGTGGCGTGCATTGGGTTCTGAACGTAAACACGCTCTTTCGTTCCAATATGAGCGTAGAGCCAAATGATCAAGTGCTTGGCTAACGCTAACTCTAAAGCAGTTATGCATGTCAAATTAAAAGGTTAAGGGTCTGTGTGTCAATTCAGATCTCTCAGCCTTTCTCGCTCTGAGTGGGTTGTCCTTCAAAAGAGGAGCGAGGCTGTACCATCGCCCCTCTCCTGGAGCGGAGTCGGCCAAAGCGAACGGTCTTCGGCCCCTGTAGGTGCAGGCATAGAGGGGGAAAGAACTCGGCAATCAATGCAGCTTGTCTGGTGGAGTTCGCCCGGAGCCAGAGAAAGCAGCTGCCCGCCTGTTTGCCCGCTCTGATAGAGTCGAGCTAATATACCAGCAAATGCATAAGCACAAGTGAGGCGCCTGGAGCTGTTTTATAATGAATTCCCTCATGAGCCACACAAGATGAAAATGGGTGTTTTACTGCAGGGGCTACACAGACTCTACACATCACCTTGCACATCTTTCTCTCTCTTTCTCTCCTGATCTTGTTCCTTTCTCTCGCTCACTCCTCCTCCTTGTGCGCCGTTTCTCTTGCTTCTTGTTCTCTTTGTCTCCTCCCATCTAATATCACGCTCTCTCTCTTTTATCCTCTCTCATTTTTGGCTTGTAGTCATCTCGTATGTACAGAACTGCTATTTAAAATACAGAAAATCAGACAATTTTATTCAGCAACTCTGTGCTCCCACTTTCGGTTGTGTTGCCCAATATTACGTAGTATCCAAAAATGGACAAATGAATAATTATGATTGCAGATTTTACATGTAATTTTACTCATTGTGTGATTAAAAAATATACAAAAAAAGAAACAACTTTTGTTGTCAGTGCAGCAGAGTTATTAAACTAAAACTAAACCATCAAAAATGTTACTTAAAAAAAACATTGACTGAAATAAAATATAAAAACATCTAAACCCTAATTTCAACTAGTTGCAAAAGCAAAATTTCCCGGAGTAATTTAGTTTACCATGATGTACTATTAAAATATTAATAATAATAATGATAACAATAAATAAAAACTATATAATTAAAATGAAATGAATAAAAATCATATAATAAAATTAATAAAATCTAAACTGAAAAATAAACTAATAAAAACTCATTAAACTAATTAAATGGACAAAAAGCAACAACAGAAATTGCCCAAACTTTAACCGATATTAAAATAAAAAAATGGAAAATATACAAATTTACTAAGTGCATAGTAGTGACATAAAAATATTTATATTAATAAATTTGTTTCTTTGCTTAAAAAAAAAAAAAAAAAAAGTTTAGTTCCTCCAGACTTGAAAACAAGTGCAAGCCAGTAAAATGTACATGGACAAACCAAAGTAGACTTAAAAAAAAAAAAAGAAAATAAGAAATTGCAATCATAAATGACAACTTTTGTTTTTGTAGTGACATTAAAAGTAGTTCACTAAACAGTGAACTTAATAAATTATTTAAATAATTTAATAATAGTTTAACAATAAGATAAATTAAAATGAAAACATTTATCATTGTAGTGACATTAAATTATTATGTAAATAGTTTACTTTTATCAAATAATTTTCAAAGTCTTTAAATAAGTGCAGGCTAGTAAAAAGCACACAAGCAAACTGAACAGTGAACTTAATAAATGATTTTAATAATTTAATAGTTTAATAATACAATAAATTAATTTTAAATAAATTAAAATGAAAACATTTATCATTGTAGTCACATTAAATTATATGAATAGTTTACTTTTATAAAATAATTTTGAATATTTCCAAAGCCTTTAAATAAGTGCAGGCTAGTAAAAAGCACACAAGCAAACTAAACAGTGAACTTAATAAATTATTTAAATGATTTAATAATAGTTTAACAATAAGATAAATTAAAATGAAAACATTTATCATTGTAGTGACATTAAATTATTATGTGAATAGTTTACTTTTATAAAATAATTTTGAATATTTCCAAAGCCTTTAAATAAGTGCAGGCTAATAAAAAGCACACAAGCAAATTAATAGTCTAATAATACAATAAATTAATTTTAAATAAATTAAAATGAAAACATTTATCATTGTACTGACTTAAAATTATATGAATAGTTTAATTTTCTAAAATAATTTGTAATATTTCCAAAGCCTTTAAATAAGTGTAGGCTAGTACAAAGCACACAAACAAACTAAACAGTGAATTTAATAAATAATTTAAATAATTTAATAATATTTTAAACAATAAATTAAAATGAAAACATTTATCATTGTAGTGACATTAAATTATATGAACAGTTTACCTTTATAAAATAATTTTGAATATTTCCAAAGCCTTTAAATAAGTGCAGGCTAGTAAAAAGCACACAAGCAAACTAAACAGTGAACTTAATAAATGATTTTAATAATTTAATAGTTTAATAATACAATAAATTAATTTGAAATAAATTAAAATGAAAACATTTATCGTTGTAGTGACATTAAATTATATGAATAGTTTACTTTTATAAAATCATTTTTAATATTTCCAAAGCCTTTAAGTAAGTGCAGGCTAGTAAAAAGCACACAAGCAAACCAAACAGTGTCAACTGCTGTAATAATATTCTTTTTAACCTTTAATGCATTTTTGTTTATTTGTTGCATTGCTTGCAGGTTTTAGTCGTCAGATTGTTCAGATTTTGAAGGACCACAATGTTCAGTACAGCAGTTTTGACATCCTCTCGGATGAAGGGGTCAGACAGGGACTCAAGACCTACTCCAACTGGCCCACTTATCCGCAAGTCTACGTCAACGGAGAACTCGTCGGAGGACTGGACATCATAAAGGTACGGGAAAAACTTTTAACAATGCTGATTGCTTTCAGTGAAAAGCAGTGCATAGCAGTGCATTTTAGATATTTCTTTATTTTTCCCAAAACAAATTTCTTGGTTGATGTTGTGCGTTTTATCCCATGCGTATTATCTTAAATGTTCGAGTTTCAGGACTTTCGACGGCGTGTGTGTTCTCGGCTAGCTGTTATTAGCTGTATGTTGCTCTACATTCCCAGCGAGCTCATACTGCTTAAAACAAGCATAGCGCTCCTGCTGAGAGAGGAGGGCTAGATTAGCCAGCATCCATCCTCTTTTCCCCTCGCTCTTCTCTCAAGAGTCCTAAAGGCCCTTCCTCATTAAGATAGTGAATTTACCTTTACAGAGGTAAAATATCTCAGCAGGGAGCTGTTAGTTATGAAAGGAGAGCGCGTATGTGTGCGTCGAGTTGAAAGGGAGTTTGGATTCAGAGATATTTTCTATCCTCCACAGGAGCTGATCGAGTCTGGTGAACTTGAGAATACTTTCCCCAAGACCGTCTCACTGGAAAACCGGTAAAGACAGATACACGCTCGCTCAAACGCTCTCCTTCTGTACGACTGGACTTGTTTAAACATTCTCTCTTCTGACAGGCTGAAATCTCTAATCAATAAATCACCTGTCATGCTCTTCATGAAAGGCAATAAAGAGGTGGGTGAACTTAAATACTCTTTTTCTCTCACGTCTTTTCTTTCTCCTGAAACAGTTTAAAAGAGTGAGGAGAAAGCAGGGGCTGTTAAAGGGCTAAATTACCCCAAAAATTCTTATTTATGCAAACTTGTGTTATTACAAATCCATATGCTTTTATTTTTTCTAACGGAGCACGTATTCATACATCAACTTCACAGTGACCATGTCTCTTACGCTCCAAACATACAGAAATAAGAATATTTCAAGTCAGCTTTGTGTGAAGAACAGACCCAGTTTTAAGGACTTGATTCTCAGTTTCAGTTAATTGAAGCAGTTTGTCTTTTAGGATTCACCAGTGGATGGTTAGCATGGGCCAACTAGCTGGTAGATGACTTAACTGCACCATTTAGCTGCCAAAAAGCGTTCTTTCTTTGAAAGCCATCCAAAAATAACAGTATTTTAAACTAAACTAAACTAAACATTTATTTTATTTGCATTTATTTCGCAAATAGCATATACATTATTATTACTATTATTATTATTATTATCATTATTATTGTTCAGTGTTATTTTAATTTTATGTACTTATTTTATGTATAGTTTTTATTAATATTTTGGATTAGCTTTTATTTTTTATGTTCAGTTTCATTTAATTTTTGTTTTATTGTAGTTAGTGATTTTTAGTAATTTACCTATTTGCCAAGGTTTATTAATATATTTATATTTATATTTATATTTCAGCTTTATTTCATTTAACAAAGGTGTTTTACTAGTTTGTTTTAGCCCACAATAACAACAGTTATTATTAGAATAATTTCAATTTTTAATTTTAATTTAAAATAATTAATTTAATTAAAATTATAAATTAAGAATGCATGGACGTTCTGCTAAATTTATTCATTTGTGTTAGTAGATGTATTGATAAATTATTATTATTATAATTATTAGAAATTAAAATACACTTTAAAATAATAAAATAATAAGTAAAATAATTTTCTAATATTATTTAAGAATATTATAAAGTAATATTACTGTGAAAAATTCTGCTAAATTTCTTCCTTTGTGTTCCACTGACGAAGAAAATGAAAAATGCACTAATCATTTATTTTATTTGCTTTTATTGAGCAAATATTATATCCATTATTATTATTATTATTATTATTATTATTATTATTATTATTCAGTGTTGTTTTAGTCTTATGTATGTTTATGTTTTTTTTTTTATTAATCCTTTGGATTAGCTTTTTATTTTTATATGTTTAGCTTTAATTTTAATTTTAGATTTTTTTTTTTTTTTGTATTTTAATTTTTAGTTTTATTGTAGTTACTGATTTTT
>JAHKKF010520368.1:2563-16727 GCA_019740295.1 Labeo calbasu | reverse complement strand
ATATTTAGACCGCTGTACCTACCCCCAAACCTAAGCACATATATAAAAAAAAAGACATTAACTATTATTTAGCAAACCTGTGACCACCTAAATCAATGATTGAAAAAGCAGTTTTGGCAAATCCAGGTAATTTACCATAGAAATATGATGTTTTTTAACGTTTATGACTGTTATAACACCAGCTGTGGTCTGATCTCCCTAAAACTTTGCATGCTTGTTTATGTTGCATGTGCTCACCAGGTTTCGTGAAGTTAGGCTTTATAGGCTTTGGGGTAAATTTGGACAGGCTCCTTTCCAAACGACCCCGTTATAGCTTGCCAAAGAGTAAATTTCAGCATTTTTTGATAATTATTGACCTAGAGAGTCCAGAGAATTGCACTGCAGTGTTTTTTTTTTTTCAGACTGAGCGAAAAACTTAGGACTGATTTGTAAAAGTAGGTTTCTTACATTTTCTCAATTATTTAACAGATGGTTTGATTTAAATTCAATTCAATTCTGTAAGTTTTAAAGTTTCTATAATATATTTAGTAGTAAGTAAAAAAGCAGAAAGCAGTTTTTTTAGAATAAAGGTTGTTTGCATCGAGGATGTCTACTGTATGATATGAATATTATGCGTATGTGTGAAAAACCATGCAATATACACTCAAAAATGTGATTTCGCTTTCCCTTATTGCCCAATTTCTTTCAAATTTCTCACAGACCTTTAGGGTCATGGGTCAAACAGGCCCACCAAGGTTTTTTCTGACCAACCTCCGTTAATCTGGCCTAAGTTCATCGGCCTGTGGCGGTTTGTTTTTTGAGATACGCAAATGTCCTTGTAGCCACTTCCCACACTATGGACCATGACCGTGCGTACCCATTTTGTATGTCGATAGAACAAACAGGTGTGTAGTAATGGCCGTTTTCGTGTTTTTTCCCTCTTATAGTGACACCAAGTGGCCAAGCGACTTTTTTCACGTGACCTCAGATTCAACGCTTTCATATGTGTTGTGAGTTTGGAGAAGTTATAGCTGTTTTAGTAAAGGTAGCCCTTGCAGACTGACAGACAATTTAGAGGCATGTGTTTTGTCCGGCATGAGCCAAGGATTCCAACGACATCAGACACTTGAGCCTGCAACGAACAGTTTAGGCGATTTCATACTTTTGATCACTGTAGCGCCCCCGTCAGGCCGATTGTGGCAAGTCTTGGTGACATTGTAGATAGTGTGAGTACTACCATCCCTCCAAATTTCAAGTCTCTACAACTTACGGTTTGGTCTGCACGTTCAGTTTTATGTGGAAATTGCTGATCCTTGGCCATTCTAACAATTACAATTACTAATAAGACATATTTGACCAAAATATACAGGGAAATTACCATTTTAGTAACAATATAGCATTAAAAAGATATTTTTTATTGTCACTAATCCCACTCCTGCCTCTAAACTTAACAATAACTATTCTAAATTGAATATGTATTGAAAGACTTCAACTGAATAACTTATGAGTTTGCTTTGAATCAGTGCGTCACATGACCGTTTGATTCCAGGTCACTGTAATTGTGGTGTGTCAATTAATAAAATAGCCTTACAGTAACTCTCCATCCACTCAGGTCTCTACACGACTCCATTAACTGTTGATTACACATAGGTCGCAGATGAACAGTGTTATTCTGAATACTGTAGTCTAAGCAATATCACAAGAGCAAATATGATGTTGCTTTTTGCAACAAAATGTTTGTGGCCAAACAGACTAGAGCAACAGAACTAATTGTTATTTGCTGTTCCTCTTCATTTGTGAAATTTATTAGTAATTTCTGAATAAAAATCAGAAATTACTAATTTTGCTTTCTATCCCAGGAGCTTAAACTTGTACAGTTACTACAATGAGACTTAAGCAAAGCACCATCCATGACTCCAGATGTTCACAAAGCATGAAATAACCTTAAATGCCAGAAACAACCTTGTGGCAGTCATGTGTAATTATGAATAATTGCTACGCGCGTTCACCCGTGCACGCGGACACATTGTAAATGGATATTAAATGACCTTTGGTCACCTAGTATCATAGTCTTATTTGTAGTTTGCTATTCCTTTGTCCGTATGCAGCACATGAACCATATTTCTGCATGATTAAAAGTCGTTGGGCCTGACATGTGAACATCATTCATATGATGATAACCATTATCAGCGTTCCTGAGAGAAAACCTAGGTCTGTGTGATGGTTAGGACAAACTACTACTAAATGAGACTGAGGAGAGAAAGGGAGGGAAAAGAAAAATAAGAGGGCAAAAGAAAGACCTGTTCGCATGTACATTTATTATTGTCCAGAATACATTACTGTCTCACAAAAGCTGTTAAAGCTGTAGTCTCTGTTCACCTCCCGGCACTCTCACAGGAAAACTGAGGGCAATTATCTGATGTTAATGATAATGTACTACGTAATGATATTCATTCAGCCATGTTAGACAAGCCTCAGCGCTCAGTATATACTTGTAAAGTCAACGCAAATGCCCATTCACCATCCATTTTACTCATACACTCTGACTTATTTCTGAGTAGCCTTCAAGGACTTGATTTTATCCACCATTTTATCCATTTGTTTACAGCAAAGGAAGACCTGTCTCCTCTTGGCTCCAGGTAGTTATATGCATGTCTACAATTATGTGTTTTATCAAGTAAAACATTTTTCCCTTAAAATATGTTCCCTTATTCAAAGGCAGCTATTTGAAATTACAAAACATTTTTATCAATCTGTTGGTGGCAAAGTGGCAAACTCTCAGTGTAAACTCAGTCATGCCAACTTCAAGTGGACTATTGCCACAATTAATTAGTTTCGTGATACACTTTATAAATAGCATGTTTGTGTGAAACATTTAAGGAAATCCTGAGAGTGCCACAGAAGGAGTGAGAAAAAGGCTTGTCAGAAAGTCTCCAGAGTACATGTAAACCTATCAAAACATGACCAGTGGCCTCCAAAAGCATTCATAATTCATTTAATACAGGAGTAGCAGCTTGTGCTTCCACCCACCCATCTGCTAGCTGGACCTGTGCCTTGTCCGCAGGGCTTTAAGAGGGACCGGGTCGGTCCACCATCACCATTAATCTGACACTACACAACCGGACGCTATCTGACCACAGAACAACACTTCTGCGCAGGGTTTAGACTTGATGTGTTTAACCACGGGTTAAATGGTGACAAAAGTAGAAACTTTTCAGATGTCTTGTTGAAGGTATGACCGGAGGCTGTTTGAAAAGTGAGAGACATGAGAAAATGATGACAGATGTGCTATTACAGACTAGAGAGAAGACAGGAAATAGTCTGCATTTATGAGGTCTCTAGTCATTTAAAGCAAGAATTAATGTAAGAGAGAAAAATGGATAGAATTGAAAACAAACGATTTCAATTAAATCAAACTGCTCCTGTTCAACAACAGCAATAAGACTTGCCTTTTCAAGAGCTGAACTCATAGGGAGAAAAATTACTAATGAAATCTTGTAATATCTCATCTGATACCCTTTGGCAGCACTGAGATTAAATGGAGAGCAATTGGCAATTTTTATGTCTCTATTTTTTCTACTTAGAAAAAATATGAAGGAGGCGAAGGGGGCAGTGTCTCTTCAAAATATTGGATAAGAAAAAAAATTAAAGTACAAAATAAAGCAATACAATTAGTACAAAATATGACATTAAAAGTGTATAAATCACTTGTTTTTCTAAAGAAACATTGTCCTACAGCAACACCATCGGGTAAAGTTACAGCGAGCCTCCCCTGAGCATACTGAGTTTTAAAAAAGCGTCCAATGAGTCTGGTGGGGGTAATTGAGAAAGTCACCTGAGAGGAGGCAAAGTCTCCATCGTGTTATGATTGGATATGACGTGCTATGATTGTCTTTGATTGGTTCATGTGTTAAATCCCACCTCTTGTATTTGTGTGAGTTCCGTGTTCGTTAATCAGTCTGAATGACCAATATAATAGCGTTAATGGGAATTTTTAAAAAAGTAAGTAAACAACACACATTTAGATATAACTAGGGCTGCTGCGAATAGTCGATTAACCATTAATTGACGAAAAGAGGCTATAAACAAAATTTTATTAGTCACTTTGTCGCAGAAAAAAAAATTGCACAGAAAGTAGCGAAGTCACACAGTCTGTAACTGCCAGATCGTTAACATCTTTATGTGGTAATATACAGTAGTCAACATTTGAAGTGGATCAAGAAAGTTAACCAAAGTTGTCCCAAGAGAGGAACGGGTATTGTTTTGGTTTTGGGACAACTTTGATGAAAGGTTTTGATCCACTTCTAATGTTGACTACTGTAGTATATACTGTATACTGAAGCTCACCTATCATTCATCTACTTTAGATATGGCTTTTCATCTGAAAGATGTATGTTGTAGCAACTTTACATGGCAGCTTAATCTAATGTTAACCTAGAAAAATATGTGCTATTGAAGGGTCTGTGTGGAGTGGCAGATGGAGGCACCGGTGCAGTCACTTGTTCTTAAAATACGTCATTTTTCTCATACAGTAATACATCTTTTGAATCTATAAAGACTGCGTTTGTTGTGTACACTCAGAACAACAACAAAATGTTGCGCTTTTGTAAAATAATGAAAGCAAAGAGGATGCGCTTTCTGTCGTTCTCGATCTCCCTGAACTTGAGCATAAAACTTTTAAACTCTGTGTATGCTTGCCTTAGAGACATAAAAATATATCTATAGAGAGTGAAATGTCTACTTTTAAATGAACCAATTCAAATGGAAAACAAATATTCTCAGATTATGTAATCTGTATGAAACATGCATACAAGCACATCCACTACCACCGAGATGATGAGTCAGTGTCGCAGACTTCATCTCTTAAACTGAAAACAAAGAAAGCTATTTATCATTAAAATGATTAAGTTAATGCAGTCTCCTGCTATTTTTTCCTGACACATTTATAATTATTATATCTGCCGGTGCGCTGTGGCAAGCTTTTTTTGCGTGCGCTTGAACGCTTATTAGCCTATGTAAGCAGTTAAAGGCTCATTATTATGTTTTATACGGTTTATTAATAAACTAATAGTCGACTAATGCTTAAAATGAAAGACTACTAGTCAACCAGAAAAATCTTTTTTACTTAGTTACTGTTACTGCCTTTAAAAACACTAAATTCATTAGATACATACTTGGCTTTAATAAATAGAATATTAATTACATTGTTAATGTAATTAACACCGCCAGTCACTGTTTCCTCAAAAATATTAGGCAACACAACTGCTTTTAACATTGATAATAATAAGAAATGTTTCTTGAGCACCAAATCGGCCTATTAGAATGATTTCTGAAGGATCATGTGACACTAAATACTGGAGTAACGATGCTGATTTTTTGCCATTAAAGGAATAAATTACATTTTTAAATAAATTAAATCAGAAAACAGTTACTTAGTAAAAATATTTCACTGTTTTTACTCTATATGTGATTAAATTCATGAGAAGCATAAAAGACATCTTTCAAAAGCATTAAAAAAGTAATCTGAGTGGTAGTATTAGTATATTATCATGTCAGATTTTACATCAGTGACCGATATCATAGGTTGAACTTCTGTAAGTTAATATAAACAAAAAACAAGCACGTTTCCTCAGCAATGAATGGTGAACTCTGAGCAGTGAAAATTTCCTCCCTTAGCTGGTATGGTTTTGAAACTCCGATTTTAATCATCAATGGATTGGTAACACAGATTCTGGCATCTTTTATTTTAAAAACACGTCCTTCCCCTTTTATGTGAACACAGAGTATCAGGAGAGATAAAAATCATATTGCATTATTGCACCCTCATGTTGAGAGTCTGACACCAGAACGTCCACTTTCATCATCCGAGGCCCAGGGAGCAGGAGATGTTCTCATGTCTTAGGGAATAACCTGCTGCGAAAGAATGATGAGAACTGCGCAGACAGACCAAGAGCAAATCCGGCCTGTCCTAAATCACAACATGCATTATTAGTCCAGAAGTTTGGTGTCGGTTTTATTTTATTAGTTCGGATTTAGTTGAAATAGCATAACCAATAAGGGTAGTAGTTGAAGAAGATGAAAAACACAAAGAGAACTCAAAGGAAAAATGTCCTATTTAAGTCAGTCGAACTGTTTCTGTAACGCCTCCCATGATCAGAAACATAGATCGTACCATGAATCAAACTCCATGGGTTGTTTCTAATTTTAGGCTTTGTTATGTTTGAATAAATCCTGCTTGTCAAGGCTGTAATTCACAAACAGACAATAACAAGCCGTTACAAAGCCTGTTATTAAAATTAACTTGTATGTTTCAGTATTGTTCACTCTAGCACAAAGTTTGGGATCAAAGCAGCTAATTGAATGTGCATTTCCCCCTCACTGTGAGAGAGCACCGCAGGACGCGGCATTAGGGGAAGATCTCTTGCACGAGTCGATTGCAAACAAGCAAAAGTAGGTTAACTGTAGGAGACAGTGCGATAAATGCCCTTTTCCCACTTGTTTGAAAAGGAAAGTGTTCAAATTAGTGGCACTGGCCCATTTAAACGCGCCCCAAACTTGAACGTATTCAGAAGTATTGGCCTTACTTTATCTAAAATAGTTTTATGACCCATTTCCACTGACACAAGAGTAAATTTTCATCTGTATGTTTCCGTTGTCATTTAGCCCATTTTTTTTTTGTACGTCAAAGTGGTTGAAGAATCTAGATCAGATTTTCTATCTAGTTTATTACTGTATTGCTGGGATTGATTATTTCAATGGGAAAAGGATCAGGCGTAACGCAAGCCACCAGTTGACATCTCCAACAGTAATCGATATTTCTAGTTTATTATTACTGGAATACTTGATTCAGGTTTAGGTTCAGGCCACTTTATTTGTACCTTATAGGTAGAGTTGGTTTGCAGTATACGAGTTCATGCATCTTTTTTTTTTTTTTTTTTTTTTTTTTACAAACAACACAGACAGTGGACAGCATAATGAATAGCCATAAATAGCTATACACTAAGTGCAAATGGGCCGCCTTGTTGGCAGAGTCTGTTTACACTAACTCCACACACCAACATGTGGTTGGGCTAGTCAACATTACAAAAGACGCCTACTAAACAACAGCTCCACTGGCGTAGATGGTAAAGCACGTAGTGGTGACTTTTTTGACGCAAATGACCCAAGTTCGAATCCACCCATTCCTTTCCCTGTTTACATCACATTTTAGATAGGAAAGCCATATATTTTCAATATAATGCAGGAAATAATCGAAAAGTGTAAAATAAAGTCCCTCACGGGTGTTTATCGGTTAGGGTTAGAAGTATGTGTAGGGAGGGCTTTATTGTCCCAAGGCGGCATCAATTTAATAATTTGAATTTAAAAAAAGATCTAACTAATATTAGTTAATAGCATCTAACTAATATTATTGCAAAGAACATACTGCTATTTTTACAGTGTAAATAAAATCTATTGCTATTTTTACTTAGTGTATATAGAATATTGCAAAGATATTCTGATAACTGTCACTTAGGGTAAATAGCATCTATCACTAGCATCTAGTAGCATCATTACTCCAGTCTTTGGTGTCACATGATCCTTCAGAAATCATTCTAATATGCTGAATAGCTACTGATTATTATCAATGCTGAAAACAGTTGCGCTGCTTAATATTTTTGTGGCAACCATGCTACTTTTTGTATGGATTATTTGATTAATATGGTTCAATGTAACAGCATTTATTCGAAATGGAAATCTTCTGTTGCATAAATGCCTTTACTGTCACTTTTGATCAGTTCAATGAATTCTTGCTAAATGAAAAAACGGAATGATTCTGATTATCCTTTAGGATTATTTTATAATAAAGGCCCTCTGACTAGCAATATATTATGGTGGCTGCAACTTAAGAAAACACATGCAAATAAAAAAGCACCAGCAAATTAAGAAAACATCTCCATCAGTTTGGCAGTACATGTGCTGCAAATGCAACACAACCAAATACAGAAACACACTGCAAAAACAGAAACACGCTGTAAATACTCACTACACAACCAAACACAAAACGCTCTGCAAGTACAGACCACAACAGTGGGAAACCCAACAATGCTTACAAAAGTTTTATTATAGTAAAACTGTAGTAACCATGTTGTTGTCGTTTTATTTTTGGCGTATTGATTACTATTTGTGTACATAATTTACCATGGTTTAACTATAGTAACCATTTTTATTTGCATTTATTTTATATAATGAAATACATAATAGGCTATTTGTTTATTTTAATAGTAAAACCATGGTTAAGTTTTGTAAGGGAAGATGTAAAAGTAGTCAGCTTACATAACGTTTTACAGTTACAGTAACTGTGTATTTAGTCCGCTTATTTAGGCAAAAAAAAAAAAAAAYCMTAAGGAATCATATGATCAGGATGTTAAAATAAAAAGAAATTGCACTTTTCAGAGGATGATAAACATGTCCCAGTTGTTGCGGTTCCCTTAAACATTTCTGATGTGGTCTGTGCGTATTTGCAGCACATTTTGATTTGTTTGTGTTGTTAGTATTTGCAGCACGTTTTTGTATTTGGTTGTGTTGTGAGTATTAACAGCACATGTGCTGTCAAACTGATAAAGATGTTTTTTTATTTGCAGCGCCTTGAGCTCTCTTGGCCACCGTATACACACTATATATAGAGTGAAGTCAGCAAAATTAGGACACTTTTTGGTAAACTGTGTATTAAAATACAAATAAATCTATTCTGCCAACACTATTTATGCTTTAAACAAATTCTCAAAGTCTTTTCTCCCACTGTGTTTTTTAAAGGAATATTGGTTGTTGTTTTAAATATACAGAGATTAAAAAATGTTAATTGCCCATTTTTCTTCATGCTTTTTCAGGTAATATGGGATTGTATCTGGTAAAATGGGACACAGATTTTTTTCTATCTAGGTTGTGCTTAGATTAAAGCAATAAGCCCCGTGAAGCTGTGGTTTACTCCGCTTCGCATCGTGCCTAACAACGCCCTTTAGCTGTTATAAATTCACATGAATTTGTAGAGTAAATTACAACAGCTTTGACTGTGGCTTAACCAATCAGAATCAAGGACTGGAACTATCCGTTAAAAAAAAAAAACGCCAAACAATGTAGGTCCTCAGACTGCATTTACGCTAGTGCGCTTTTGTTTTAAAACACATAACTTTTGCTACGGTTACGCCTGTCATTTACACTACTCCGGCGTTTTCGACCCTCGAAAACTGAGACTTTTACAAATGCTGCAGACCCCATTTTAGTATGAAAATTCTGGGGTTGTGTTTCAGTGTAAACGGACCCGTTTCTCAATACCAAGTACGCAAAGTTCGCAAAGTATGTACACAGCTAAGTATTAGGCACTGTGTACCGTATATCTTTACTCTATGTATAATAAAATGAAACTTGACAAGCACAACTCTGCCTTTTTGTTAAATGCCAGTTTTAATGAACAATATTAGCCGTTATAAAAGTATAAGTATAAAGCATAAGAGACTTATGTAATCGGAAATAGAGACAAAAGCAAACAATTCAGTCAAATGCATGCTAAAAAGTCAGCGTTGAATTACGATTGATAAATAAATAATTTATGAAGCATAACTTTGTCCTCAGTCAAAACGATATGACCTGGAATAAATAATAGATTCACGAGACCAAAAAGTAGCCGTTAGATTTACCCAAAACGAATTATACCTCTTGTTTAATCACTACAGAGACATCAGGACCAGCGGCAAACGTCAGAAAGACTAGCCGTGGTGAGGCTCTCTCTGCAGGATACATGACCACTGAGCACCCGGAGTTTGCCTGGAACTCACATCTACGAAATCGGCAAAACAAATTTTCAAATAGGCACTGTCTTTGTAAATAAACCGCAGATTTGAGTTTTAAACATTTAAACAACTAAATTCTCGCCTGAAATACTGTTAAAACTACATTTCATGCCACAATAACAGTAATATTTTGAAATTTATGCGGGTTTTCTCCTTCACCATTAATGCTCGCTGAAATGCATTCTGGGATACATGGCTGCCTCAAGTTCACACAAGTCTCCTCTTATGCATCCTTGATAAAAGGGGCGGACCAAGAACACATCCGGGGATTTGAACTGTACTTGGCTAGATGTAAACTTTGAATTGGAACAGTACTTGGGCGACGATTGATGACGTTTCACAAGTCCACAAGAACACAAGTACAGACAAGAACGCATATCGAGAAACGGCTAGAGACTTTTGAAAATGATGGCGTGGCTGCCCACATTCTCTCTGCGTAACCATGACGACCGTGTAAACAATAACATCATGCTCATTTTTGTACCCATAGATATGTATAAGTAGATGCATCATTCGACTGCTCCAAGCACGTAGACACGCCCTCCATCTAAATAACATGACATCTACCTATACGTATCTATGGTTGTACCTTCATGAACGGAAACATGCGTTTTCGGTTATGTATTGTGTACGGAGATCGTTTTTGAAACGCAGTGAAAACGCTAGTGTAGACGAGGATCGTTTTCATTTTAAAACGCCATTTTAAAACAAAAACACACTAGTGTAAACAGGGCCTCAGAAACACTTGTTGCAACAAAGTGGTTGCTGAGCAACACACAGACATAAACAAAGGTGTATGTTCGGCTCAACCAATCAGAATCAAGGACCGGAACAATGCAAGCGGATATTTAAAAAAATAACTATAAAAATGGTGGATTGGGCTATGTGAACTTTCAAACTTGTTTATTGAATTAAAACACTTTTTATAAAGCAGTCCAATAGAAGTACACATTTAAAGAATTAAAACACTCCAACTTAGTATGGATAGGCCTGACACTGATTTTTATCACACAAGTGCAAATACATTGCAAATGCAAACACCAAAAGGTTTTGTTAACCCACAAAAAGACACATTTGTCATTTTGATTTTTATCACAGTTGCGTTTCCATTTGCCTTTCATCCAGCTTCAGTAGCCCACGTCTCTTTCTTCTCCCATAAATGCACTAGACAGCTGAGACAGATGCCAAACAACAGAAGGCGCTTTCTTCCCGACATGAAAATGCAGCTGTGGCTTCGTGTACCTGTGGACCATGAGATCAATTAAACCTTCTGCTGGCAGAGCTGGAAAATGTAAGACCCCCTCCTTCCCGTCCACCTTTGAACTGTGGATTCTGCAAACCCCGATTTGTTCCGCTTCATTTTTCCGGAGGAATCAACTGTGAATGAAAATTCCAGCGGCCCGTTTTGACGGACTATTAAAGCACGGGATATTTTTGTCTTCCAAAAGTCAGACGCTGAAGCAGAGGCATTCAGATGTGCCCTATTACGCTCCCTAATTCTATTCTGAAGAGTACAGCCATACTGGAATCGCTGCTGCACAGGGAGACCCTGTCTGCTAGAGGGCTGGAAATTAGCATAATTTCTAAACAGCGCTACCCTGGCCTTAATTACTGAAGGGTTTAATCAGCCATAATAATGAGGCCACGCTTTAGGCAGGTGAGAGACACTTTTACACCTGAAACAGCGTGTGTCATGGGAGAAACAGGACGCTGTTATGTCCTTGTCACTGTCGAAAGGAACTTTAAAAATTACAACAGCCACTCGCACTGTTGATACACAATTTTACCTTGGTTTCTAGGTTAATACTCAAGCGTCAGAAGCAAAAATAGCATTGCTTTAGGACAATCCTTTTTTATGCATTAAAAATTAGAATATATGTGCAGACGCTCCATTTCACATGTCATTTGTTGGCAGCGAATTGAGTCGCGCCTGCTAATTCCTTCCTGAAAGGTTTTTCGCCTCAAAGTTTTGGGCGTGAGATAAGCCTTTATTGACCACCTCCTCAGAAAAAGGCGGTTTCTGTAAGGTTTGTGTCAGCGGCAGGAGTCTGTCTGCACTGAGGCCACACTCGGCATGTCAATACTTTAATCCCCTTCGTAGCTTCTCTCTCGGTCTTTCTTGCTTTTGTTACAAAGTTAAACAAAAGAGCCACTACTCTCTTTGCGGTAAGAAACGATTGCTGGAATCATCCTCCAGGAAATATGGCCTAATATTTATTTAATTAAATAATTCAGATTCATATCTATTTATAATGCATCTAGACTTTTTTGTTTGTTTTTTTAAGTGCACTCCAGCACACTTTTTTAGGGAGTACTTATTAGTGTATGAACTGAATATTTTCACAGACTTAATTACAGGTTAACTGCAATTTAATAAAAATGTATTATAGTTTGAATTCATATGAAATGCAATTAGCTAACCTTAGTATTTTGACCCACTTAAGTTGGACTTAAAGTACATCTTTCTTTATATGTAATTTTATAATTACTTTTATTGTCTTTGAAATTGTGTTAAAGCATAATGCTGAAAGTACTGAACTAAAATGTACATCAGTGTGATTTCTATTGAAACGTGTCATGTAAATATTGTAATTATACATTTGTAATGAATGAAGTACATTTAAAACATATTAACTGTAAATGTAATATTGAATAACGCTACAGTTAAAATTATAATCTAAAGTACTCCATATGTGCTTCAGTATGGTAGTAAACACTAAGTATGCTTCATTTAAGCATGACATAAGATTATTAAACATAATGACTTAAAATGCACTTGGAAAATGCATGGAGTTTGACTGACAGGCGATCTGACCAATCATAACATAGAATCTGCAATATTTGTATGACAAACAAACCAGACAGGAGAGTAGATTAACGTGGGTGGACTTTTCATATAAATTTGTGCAGTTTCTGTGCGTTTTCGTATAATCTGCTTGAACCCCAGTCTTAGTTAGGTTTAAAGGAGAAGTCTATTTCCAGAACAAAAAATTACAGATAATGTCTTTCTTTCTTCAGGCGATAAGAAATCATGTTTCTTGAGGAAAACATTCCCCAATTTTTTCCATATATTTGGCTTCAGTGGTTTGAACTTACAGAATGCAGTTTAAATGCAGCTTCAAATGGCTCTAAATGATCCCAGCCGAGGAAGAAGGGTCTTATCTAGCAAAACGATCGGTCATTTTTTAAACAAATTGACAATTTATATGCTTTTTAACCTCAAACGCTCTGTTTTTTTCCAGTTCAATACAGTAAATACAGTTAGGGTATGCCGAAAAACTCCCATCTCGTTTCCTTTCCCAACTTCAAAATCCTCCTACATCGCTGCAGAAGTACCGACCCAGTGTTTACAAAGTGAATATACTGAGAAGATCAAACGCCCTTTATAATAAAAGGTAAAACAGCAATGAACAATTTTGACGTTGAAGAAGAAAATGAGACGGGAGTTTTTCGACATACCCTAACTGTATCGACCCGGATTGCACAGACTACCCATGCACATCACAGAGATGAGACAAGATGAGCGTTTGAGATTAAAAAGTAAATAAATTGTCAATTTGTTTAAAAAATTACAGATCATTTCGCTAGATAAGATCCTTCTTCCTTTCGTTTAGAGCCATTTGAAGCTGCATTTCAACTTTTTTTTGGAAGTTCAAACTTGGGGGCACCATTGAAGTCCACTATATGGAGAAAAATTCAGGAATGTTTTCCTCAAGAAACATAATTTCTTATCGACTAAAGAAAGTAAGACATGAACATCTTGGATGACAAGGCGGTGAGTAAATTATCTGTAAATTTTTGTTCTGGAAGTTCTCTTTTAAGGGTGAACCTTCATGCTTACTTTTTTCCAAAAATCTTATGTTTTAATAAAAATCACATAGTACTAATTAACATGAGATTGGCAACAGGGCCTAATGACCAAAGACATGCCTTTTTTTTTTTAACCTGTTGCCTGATTTAATGGTGATAGAGCAGGTTAAAGGAGACATGAATAATTTCCTATTAAGGGTCAGTGAGGCCTTTCTTCATAAAATGGCCAGGAGCACATTAGACAATAATTAAAGGCCTTCACTTCTTTGGAAAAAGGGCACATACTCCACAGTGAAGTAGCTGATGGTCTTGTTAATGGTTATTATTGAAGAAGAGCTGATTAACTCTCATTTGGGAGAACACATGATTGAAACTGTGCTTTTGTAAACTTACGTGGATCACAGTTGGCTACTGCAAAGCCTTCAGCCAAATCCAGATTAGTGCTGAGTCTCTGTTCTCCACATCAATGCTGCAGATCTAAACCCTCACACCATCTCCTCAACATTATGATCGCTTTTGCTACAAAACTGTTCTGGCAGTGTTTTTTG
>JAHKKF010520366.1:0-19133 GCA_019740295.1 Labeo calbasu | reverse complement strand
AAAAAAAAAATGTTAGTTTAAAATTACTGATAACTTAATAATTCTTCCAATAAACGAAAGAAAATCATTCTGAATAACTGAAAATGAATGGCTCAGCTTGACAAATGCAATAAACATTATACTAAGAATAAACACTATACTATGATCTGCCTTTAATGCCTTTTAAAAATAAAAATGAATGAGTGAATAAACAAACAAAATAATAAACTGAAATAAAAATATTAAATAAAATAATAAACTAAAATAAAACTGAAATAAAAAATTTGAATAAAGTCAAATAAACCGGTTAAATAAACAAACAAACAAAAAAAAATTCAAAAGCTAAAGTTAAAAAAAATAAAACAAAAAAACACACATGATAAAATAATAATCTAATCTCAAATAATAACAAATTAAACTGCAAAACAAAAATAAAAAGCTTGTTTGCATGCTTCTACCCAGATTCAGCATTGTGTACTGTACCCCTGACCTTGAGGATGCACTGCTTGGCTCTACTCGCTGTGGGGCTGTTAATTGTGATAAATGGAGATGACACCGGCTGCAGTGTTAGCGCAAGGAGTCAATATCTTTTATGCCAGCGTTCCACGCAAGCATAGCTGGATAATTAATGAAAGATGCTTGGATGTAGTGTCCCTCCACCTGCCTGCACACTTCATTCAACAACCCCACAAGAGAGCGAGAGAGCGAGATAGTATATACACTTCGTGAGTTACATTTCTCATTTTGCGCAGGCATAAATAGCGGTGTTTTCTATTGCCCCAACATAAAGTGCATATGGGTGAAAGTCTGTGTGAACTGTTAATAACACGTAAGCGTTTTTAAACACAGGAAACATGCTCACACAAATAAACACGCTGCTCAAGTATGCTTGGAAGAGAGGATGTTGCTATAGACAATATTCCATTGGGAAATACAGTGGGAAATACGAACACATTGAAAATCTGGGATTCAAAATCTAATTTAAACCCACAAATAAACACAAGGTTTACAGATTCTAAAACAAAGAAAAGTTATGCCGCAAGCTGAAGACTCAATAACTCGCTCGTGTACTTGTGGACGTCACTCAGTATATTATTAATCCTCAATTCTGACGTCTTCAGTTCAAATGATCTGATGCAGCTTCCTGTAAATTTTACTCCAAATTTGTTTTCATGATTTTAAAGGTCATCGGTGCTTTTGAACATACTAGCATTTCTGAATTATAAACATTGGTCCGTATTTGTAGAGTAAAGTACATTTGTAGTTGTGTCAGTGTCAACCAAGCATACGGGATGTGGTGCACCATCAGCATAAAAGCTATTTTTAAAAGCAGTGTGCAGGCTACAGTAAATCAAATGTACTACCTTGCTTGCTCAAAATTCACAAACAATACAGAAAGAAATGCCTAAAATAACACATCTATTAGACGAACACAAAGACTGTTAGATTGTTATATATCTTAATAATTATCTTATTAATATCTGATCTTCTTGGTTTATGCTGTAATGATTATTCACTAGTGTGACTAATTAATGCTTACTTTTAATTAAAGCCTATCAATCTAACACATTCATTTAGTGCAATTAATTCTAACAAAAATAACATGCTAAAATAATATAATTAACCCTCTGGGGTCTGACCATGGCAAATAATAATAATAATAATAATAATAATAAATAAATAAACAGAATAACAAACCACTACAAAGGAAAGAAATCAAGATGCAAGGCATGAAATGCTGGAAAAAAAACATGACAGAACAAAAATATATTTCACTAAAACTATTATTAATAATAATAATAATAAATGTATTTATATTGCGCCTTTCAGTGAATTTCAAAGTGCTTAAAGTACATAAAAGCATGAACATCAAATATTCAAAATCAAAATACATCACACATAAAAGGCACATAAAAAAACAAATAAATAAAGGTAATACATGAAATAAAATATATCAGCAACATAATACATACAGCAGAAAACTAATCATTAAAAGCTACAGGGTAAAATGTTGTTTTTAACTTTCTTTACTGTTACATATACATATAACAATTTATTATAATCATAACTTTTTTTTTAAGATCTATTCAGTGCACCCACTACAATAATTTAACTCTTTTCTCAACAAATACTAATACATGCGATAAATAGTGATTCAGTTAATTAGCATTTCATTAATTTGACAGAATTTTATAATTAATTCATTTGTTTCTTATTTTATTCATTATTTTTCTATTATTTCATAAGTAATTCATAACTTAGTGTAATTATTAATAATAGTTATTATTTAAAACAGATTGACAGCATGTCTGTTAATGGTAACATTTTATAATAAGGCGTCATTTGTTGAAATTGGTTAATCTATTAACTAACATTAATGAACAATGAACAACACATTTATTACACTACTTATTCATCTTTGTTAATGTTAGTTAATAAAAAAAAGTTGATGATTTTTTGTTCATGTTAGCTCACAGTGCATTAACTAATGTTAACAAACAACTTTTGATTTTAATAACGCATTAGTAAATGCTAAGTTTAATAAATGCTGTAGAAGTGTTGTTCATTCTAATGTGTTTGTTAACTAATGTTAACTAATGAACATTATTGTAAAGTGTTACCCTGTTAATTATATTATCATTTATTTTGCACTGCTCTTTGTTGACTGTAGTTAAACTGATGTGTGTTTCGTGCCGTTAGCTTTATCCTTGCCAATAAAACTGAAACTGTAAACCGAATGAGAAGAAATAGACGCGGCGATAAACACAAGGGAAAGGGTAGAAAGATTTGATGAAAGGTTTTGCTAATATAGTACTTTTTCATGATGAAATCTTGGATTTGACACAGTTAAACAGATCATATTTATATCTCTTCAAACAGAAATGATATTCACAGAATAGAAAGAACAAAAGAATGCAAAAGCCAAACATGCTTTCAACAGAGATCTAATTTAGTCCTCTCAAAACAAACGGCTCTTGCTAATTTGCATGTCTAATCTGCTGTGAGAATACATTTCCCACCAAAAAAGTAGAAAATAGAAGCAAACGAGAACATCAGTCCCTTTCCTAGCGTTCAACCAATACACAGGAAGAAATGCCTTTTGGGAAGCCACTGCAAGCCCCTCTGATGTAAATGTGTTCCATTTTAAGTGAGACACAAGTTGAGAAAAATGCCGGATGGAAAGGGAAAATCGATTGGAAAGGGATGAATGAGGTTTTGTCTTTTCTTATGCAACAACTGCCAGGTACCAGCAGCTTGTAAAGAGCCACTAACAGGCTAATTGAGTTAATTCACTCATTTAATTTCAGAAAGGACGAGGATCTGGGACAAAGCAGGCATAGTGATCAGTGACTCAACGAACAGAATAACTTTCTTACTCATGTAAAACCGTGGCAGGCTGCGAGAGAATCCCACCATTCTCTGTAGCACAAAACAACATGTGCTGCATGACCGCACAGAACGTCGTGCCTGTCTAAAATGAGGAGGCAGGTGTGCCAGAAAACACCCATTCAGATTTAAACATGTCAGTGAAACTAGAGTTGGGGTTGCCAAGTCAGAGTGAAAATGCATGCCAGGTTTGGTTGAGATACAGGGAAAACTGGATTAATATTATAAACAGTGAGTTTCCACTTCATATCAATGTCATTTTTGTTTTTGTACTTAATGTACGATTGGGAAATCAGGGATGGAACAATACGTCCAATTTATGAAATCCTCCAGATGTGGCAATAATACCTTGGACCTTATTGTATTTCTGAACAGTCAGAACAGCCATATAGATAGACAGATATAGATACAGAGAGAGAGAGAGAGAGAGAGTCACATAGATATATACAGACACAATTAACCCGTAGAAATTTGTCAACCTCTATTGCGGTTACACGCATGACATGACGTTGATGTGCTACGTGGTCATGAAAACGTATCGTTTGCACCCGTTTTAAGCATTGCAGTTTAAAAACAAGTCATTTTAAACCGCTGAAATGCAATTGGCAGTAAAAGGTAACTAATTTCACTATATGATGTTTTAATAACAAGGTTCGGGAGGAGCACGATCAGATAATCAACCAATTTGGCACAGGTGTGACTCGTCTAGCTAATCATCCGAACTAGCACAAGTCATATTTATGCACGCAGCCGACTTGCCTCTGTCATTTGACGGTTTTCCAGCATCCCTCCTCCACCCCAACTCCTCACTCTTAATCTATTCTCATCCCATACTTGGGATAGGGGGAGTTCTCTGGGTTTGGGCCATATTCCGGGCTCGGAGCCCTCCCCCAGGACAGCATGCCAAAATATGCTTACTATTTGCTCAACCAGATTAGATGTAAGGGTGAACTCGTGAAATATACAATATATGTCTGAGAGAGTGCCGTCAGAGTTCTGGAGTATTGAACCAGAATTGTTGAGATATATTTGCTGGTTTATAGGCCTTGAAAGGTACCACCTTTGTAGAAGGCACCACAAAAAGAGGACATCCAAGAACAACATGGATGTCATCAGTGCTGGCGAGATATGATGTCGGACCGCAAGTTCTAATGAGAACTGTGCAAGAGAGAGACAGGTGATATTTAACGTTGACTCGTGCGAGAGCCTACAATAAATTGCATGGAGATATGGCAAAGAAAGAAGAATAAGACAAGCCTTGAAAGGTTAAATACTCACTACTGTATGTGTCAGAATGCCAGTCTTTGCAAGTGAGAAAGAAAATGTGTATAACAGTATATTAGATCTGGGCAGCTCTTAAAGTGACAGCAGTCTAATATTCCTGCTGTCTGTCGTTCATGTTAATCAAACAACAAAATAAAAAAAAAAATCTCTCACTGCTGTTGACTAAATCACTTTTGTAACTTCAATAAGAAGAAATATCTGTTAAATTTATACAATGAAGAATATGCAGTGTTTTATATATTTGATTACTGTATACAATGTATGTAGCACTTCTTATTTATTTGTTCTACTGTAGGTTTTTTTTTCTTTTCTTTTCCTATTGCTTGTTCTTATATCGCTGACTGTTTGCTTGTCGTAAGTAAATTTATTTGGTTTATTTATCTAATTATTTACTTGTAATTTATGCTCAAATACAGGTATTTCATATTGCATAGAGGAAAAGTACTTCGTCCTACAGAAAAGCCTTAAAAACTGCTAGACCTGATTACTTTTCGTCTCTTTCAGAAGAAAACAAACACAACCCCATGTTTTTATTCAGTACACTGGATAAATAAATGAAGTTAAGCATCTTATTTGACTTAATGAACTATTTTACTTCCAAGATCAATAATTTTAAAGACAAAACTATAACCATGCAGAGTGTTTACTATTGTCCTTTTGCATTATCGACAGTCTTTTCCTGTTTAATACTGTAAAGCTGTTTTTACTCAGTCTGTATTGTAAAAAGCACTATATAAATAAAGGTGACTTGACTAGTATTAGTTTCTGTGATACTGACACTGTTGACAAGAATTATAACATTTTTATGGTTTTATTTATATAAATAAATAATTAAATAAATAAATAAAAATTCAAGTTTTAAATATTTGAATGTAAATTTATAACCCTATATTTTGTGTTTTCTTACCGTCACATTAAATTACAGAAAACTGGTTGCCGCTGCTGCATGAGTGTGTTTTTAAAACAAAGGCTGAGGGAGTGACAGCAAATTTGACTTCATTCTCTCTTCTGACCAACATAATCAATCTTTCATTATTTTTTTCTTCTTTTGGAAAGTTAAGAAATGCTATTATTGATTTTTTCTTTAGCTATTAGGGCTAATGAAAACGGAAAAAAAAGATTTGTTGTAGTGTCCATTTACCACTACAGAAGTTTAATCAACTATGACAACTTCTGAGAACCATGGACATGTGAAAAGGGTCCATTGTGATTTTGTCCCTTGGCACAGTATTTCACTTTAAGTAAGGACATGGTTAGGATAGAATGCTATATTTAGGGTACTTGAGATCTGATTTATTTCCGTAAGTTTCCGGTCCATTGTTTTTAAGCACTCCCAGGTTGCCAACTCCACCTCAGGTTCATCTATACTGCTCATTTGCTTTAATCACAGACATTTTAAATGACTCATCCAAAATCCATACCGCACCCTCAGCCCTTGCAGAGTAATTGCCATTTAGCCTTTAACCAAAGTGAACTTCCTGTTCCCTCATCAAAAGCCCATCTCCTAAATCAGGCACCGACCCCTCCATCGGAGTATATTCACTATCGTGCACAATGTTGGGGAGTAGTTACATGTAACGGAATTATGTAATTTAATTACAAAATATATGTAACTGTAATTAGTTACAGTTACTGAGAAAAAATATGTAATTAAATTACAATTACTTTTAAAAATGTTAATGATTACAAAGGGTGTTACATCTGAATTTTTTCCACACACACCCACATATAGATTTAATTGACTTCTTTTCCAAAATTGCACTGACTGCTCTAAAATGAGAGCAATGTTTCAGGAGTTTAGGACACATGCTTATTCTTAACTGTTTATTTCCTTTTTGGGTTTACGCATATACTTTATTTTTTAAGATTAATTGTTTTTTTGTTTTTTTGTTTTCAAGGCATTGTTAGATGCCAGTCTTTCCTGTCATAACTATGCAAACATTTTATTTTTAAAACCAATATCATAGCTATTAAACTATTTCTTGTTATGATTTCAAATCCGTATTTAAACTCAGAATGATCTCAGAGTAAGTAAAATTTGTGTGGCTGTGCTTTAAATTAAATTATTACACGGCTCTGTGGAATGCTTGATTCTGATTGGTGAGTCATGACATTCCAAGGTATGTTATTCCCCGAAAACTACTGGTAAAAGCTAGTAACTCAGACTCATCTGGGCAACTTAGGTCAACGGTAGTTTTTCTTGGTGAAAGCTTTGCATTTGGTTAGCTAATAAAATATCAAAACTCAATTCAATAGTATGTGTACAATTTCTTAATTCTGTCAACTTGCCACTTGCTAGCAACTGATTCTTCATGGAAGCTGTGTTCAAATATTTAAACTCAGATAACTAATTATTTACTTTTGTGGCAAGCAGCTGTGTAATAAGAGGGATAATGTACATCCAGCCAGTTGTTATCTCAAAATAAGGATTAATATTATCCCTTACTTATTATAATCTTAATTCAAGTGATAAAGGATTTTGAAAGTCTGACAGTAATCAGTGTTGAGTGCTACTGTAAGGTTAACTCTGCCTGGTGTAAAAGTTTCACATTACTTTAATCAAGTAATTGAAAAGTTACATTACTTATTACATTTCAAATAAAGTAACTTGTAATCTGTAACCTGTTGCATTTCCAAAGTAACCTTCCCAACAGTTTTTTGTGCAAGCATACATACATTTTCATTCTTCAGACTACTTCAGACAGACTGACTGTGCTCCATGCCTAGACTAAGTAAGTGAGTTTAAAGAACAAATGCATTTTTTGTGAACCATCCAGCTTTTAAAATGTCCAAAAGCTTCAAGCGCTTCACTAATTACAATATTAATTTAACTGATTTATGATAACCCTCAATAAGCTTTAAAATGAACTGTGACAGTCTGGGGGTGATAAAACCAAGTCTGTAAGTGAGGATGATATGCCAGTGCTCAATGTTAAATTTGTTGTTTTTCTTGTTGAAAGAAGATACCATGAAGTTATTCCTTTCCCAGTGGTACACTATTTAAACCCGTATTTCCCGACTTGACAGAAAGTCTGACTCATTTTCTTTAATCAGTTCATTTGAACAGTTTGTTCATCTAATTTAAAAAAAAAAAAAAAAAAATCACTCTGCTCTGGGTATTTCTCACAGCGAGTGTCATGGCAAATGCCAAATAGTACAGTTTTAAGAGTTTTTAGGTGAGAATGTATTTGTTTAGACTTTAGATATGCAGTTTGTTCATAAAGAAATCGTCTATTTGCAAATTTGCCTCACGTTTTTCAGAGATGTAAGCTCCAGCGGCCATTCAGTGCTCATGAACTCGCAGAGAACAGCCCTACCTCGGCCAGATATTCTGGAATTTGCCGCTGGCTCTGATGTCTCTATAGCGGTTAAACATGAGATATAATTTGTTTGGGGTAAATCTAACGGGCAGTCTTTGGTCTCATTAATCTATTATTTGTTCCAGAGCAAATAGATTTGGCTGAAAGCAAAATCTCATCACGTTATATGTGACCCTGGACCACAAAACCAGTCATAAGGGTTGATTTCTTAAAATTGAGATGTATACAAGCTTTCCATTGATGTGTGGTTTGTTAGGATAGGACAATATTTGGCCGAGATGCAACTATTTGAATATCTGGAATCTGAGGGTGCAAAAAAAATCTAAATATTGAGAAAATCACCTTTAACATTGTCCAAATGAAGTTCTTAGCAATTTTTTTTGTAATTTTGTATAAACGTTTTTATATACAGTTGCAAAATGACAAAATATCTTCATGGAACATGATATTTTCTTAATATCCTAATGATTTTTGGCATAAAAGAAAAGTCAATAATTTTGACCCATACAATGTATTTTTGGCTATTAAATAGTATTATTCAATAAATACTATTTGATATAAATAATAGTAGTATTTAATAATAATATTAGTAATTAGTATTTTTTATATTTATTAATATATATCATTTGTGTAGTACTTTGTGCTTTCTTTCCTTAAAACATAACAAAAAATATAAGATTCATTATAATATTTTTTCTTATTATTATTATTTATCAATTTAAAAGCAGCAGACTAAAAATGTTTCCAAATACCCTCTGGAACCTGCTTTAACACCCCCTGGGACTTGGTTGGGAATTACTGATTTAAACTGTGGCCTGTTCTCGTAATGAGAAAATGCCATTAATGCAGTTTGCAATGATGAAAGCTATGTGAACAATTGCTCCTAATCTCTGTTTTCATAACATTAATTTCATACTTGCCCCAAATCTCTCCCACGACACCCAGAGTGGAGAACCAAGAAAAATTTAAACAGCCAATTCAAAGACCAGTATGATCTGAAGCTATTCAATTCTGAGTGACAGAGGAGCATAAGGTTGCATATAAAAACCATCCCTAAATAGCAATGAGCTGAAAAACTGGAGATCCTACAATTCTCTGCAGCAAGCTCGTTTTCAGAGTTTCAGAACCGCAGAGGGAATTTGAAAGGATACATTCAGAAAAGGAACTCCCAAATGGCTTAACGTCATTTTTATGAGCTACATTTCCAGGAGATGCGACAGAGGAGCAATCACTGAAAGAGCTCCTAAAAGAGACACAGCGCTGCCACAAAATACCTAGCAGGGCTTTAGCACTAAATAAGCCACCATTTACATTGCCGTATACATACAAAAAAAAAAAAAAAACAATAATCACCTTGACTGGTTATTAGAAAGTGAGCCTGTCGTCAAAAACAAAAAAACAAAAAACAATTTGAAGCCTCTCAGGTTGTTCACTGCTCTGGGAATCCTCATCTGTGTTTATACTCAATACATGTTCGATTAGTCACGCAAAGACACTGCGGCGCATGAACCATACTAAATCATAGACACAATATTGACCTCTGGGATATTAAAACCACAAAATAATGGGCCGTGCCTGCCGTTGCTAAGACACAGTGAGTGCTGAATGCATTTGGAAGTTTTTGAAACCCCTTAACCTCAACGGTACCCTCAAGAAGGTTGTTCCAGCTCCACAAACTCAACTTTTCTCAAAACACTGCAAGCATTTCTTGATAAACAGCCTTTCTCATTCAAAACAGAACACCTTTGGTTATAATACATTATTGTGTGAGAGACGCCAAATAGCCACAACCACTACAATGCATCAAGACAGCAAATAAACAAGCAAACCAGACTGTGACAAATAGATTGTGGCTCTTTGGCTTCTGACATTTAAATTCTGACATCTTGAGGAGAAACTGATAAGCCCTCTGCATGCATCTGTAATGTTGTTTGTCCATATTTGAAACCTTTAGCTTGAAGCCGTTGGGTTTGTGGAGAGCAAAAAGCCTTTCCGCTCCTTACATCCTGTGATGAGTTAATTAGACCTGTGTGTGCTTATTGAACTGCACTGGGTCAACTGTAATTTGACAAAAGCTTCCTGTGCTTAACCAGGCCGAAGGAGTCATGTGTACAGGTGAAATTATTCTTCCTGTGGGGCGCTATGAACAAACAAACAAACAAACAAACACATGTCCTGTGGGGCGAATGACCTCAGAGACTCGTATTCTGCAGGACGGGTTTAAAAGGATGCCTTCTGAGCTCAGGTGTACCAAGGTGTAAATGAAGGGCAAACAACTGACTTGTAAACAACCGGCGGCATCATGATGGAAATATGCGATCAAAAGAGCTAGAGGGAGGAGAACGTGATGATAACGATGTCATTCGTGGCTAAAGAGGGCGAGATTATACATTCATAAGCTTTTCTTCCTCGCAGATGGTTTTCTTCTGGCCTCAATTTTATTGTAATCATCAGCACAAGAAGTCAGACATCTCAGATCTGACCTTTTGACCTCTAGCAAAAAGTTAGTCAGCCTTCAAAAGCCAAGAATCGCATTTTTTAAATACACAATTTCCTCTGAGATCACAGCAACCACGCTGATGTGCTGAGGCAATGAAAAAGAGTAAAATGTAAGTCGATTAGCAGTTGTACGGAATCCTAATTGCTTCTTTGCACCCCTGCCAGCCACATGGGACATTTCATAACACTGACAAAAGCTGCAAAGCCAAAATCACAGGACCGTGACTTCACTCACTAAGTATTTCAAAACTCAATCGTCACTCAAATCGTTTACGGAGAAAAAAACTAGCCGCAGTGCTGAAAGTGATAAAACACATATTAATGGTAGCTGAAAGCTTGTATGTTTCGACTGTCAGAGTTTCAGCACATTACTTCGTAATGGTGCCAAACTAGGCCACGGTCCAGAGCGGAGACTAGTAAACTTGCTGCATCCTTTATAAGGCTAAAAATAAAGGCTCTTTTCTTCTGCACCTTTCAGTGATGTCATTTTATATTATTTCGAATCTATGATATGCTTGTGATGCATTGCCAAGTTTCTATTATAAGCTAGAATTGACATTCTTTAAAATGTCTTGCGGCTCAGCTGAGGACTGGCAGGGGATTGTGTCCTGTCCCTGCTTGTATTTACTGTCTACAGAATTCAATAGCACACCCACACATTGCTGACTCACATTGGCAATGATCTCCCCCGTCGAAGGATAGTCATTAATTACCTCCACCGTTTCCCTTAAAATCTCAGTGTCAAATGACGAGTTTAATGTGTTTAAGTGTTATTCTACAATATTTAGACAAGACAAAAAGGACAAGAATTAGGACGAAATAGCCTTTTTAAATCTAACATCAATTTAAGACTGTATTTGCTGAAATAAATAAACATGCTCATGGTGAGAAAAACAAAACAATGCAACTAGTGTGGAAAAGTTTTTGAAAGGCAAAAATGCGCACTGCAACAAAATTAAATAAAAAAGAAAAAAATATATATGACTGTATATGTAAATTAAACTGTAAAAATACCAATCTGCTTGGGTCGTTAAAATCTATTTACTACACTGTACTCGCATCGCATCAAACACAAGTCATACAATGGAATGCCACACGATGTACTTGCATAAAAAATAGCCTCTATAGTAACTGTCACCAGTACCAACGGACTGACAAGAGCACAGTGTTACCCACACAAACAAAATACCATTAGGTTAAAACACACAATACTGAAATAATACTTCATATATGACTGAAGCAAGATGCAACACAAACACTCAACAATGCAACAATTAACAAGCATATGGAGAATCTAACTTTTTAAATGACACCTGTGATTGTGTGTAAAGGGGGTTCTGAGAAAGCCTCTTTTTCGAGAAGAAAAAAAAACACGATTTTAATCATTTAGGCTACCGTACGCGAATGCGTATTCCCCTTTTTTTTAACACGTTGTAATTTACACAGTGTTACAACAAAATTGCACGTTGTTTTCTATTTTTTCACCGTATATTAAGGCAATTTACAGTTAAAAAATTAAAAGGTGTTTACTGCATTTGTAGCATTTTTACATTCTTTTTACTGTTAAAACAGTTAAGCCACTATGCGCTTTCATGGGGTAACAGTCGTACCTGTGGATGGAGGATGCGACTCATTGCTCCAGTGTTTTTCTGCAGAAACCTTCAAACAGCTGAGCGCGTCTCTGCTCCAGATGCAGCTGTCCGGATGCTCCGCTCCGGGGTGACAGACCTCTGTTTGAAAAAACAACAGATATGCACCCAAAGGATGGTCAAGGCAGCACTTACAACTCGAAATAAGCGGGTGAATTTTGCGCGCATTTGAATGGCTGCCTCATTTTCATCCAGTTCCAGATGAGTTATTATTAATACAGGCGATATATCCTTTTTATTTATGGATTCAAACGAGCAGTTAATCCTCGGTAAATAATCTTCTGTCAGGTTTGAGTTCTTAAGGTCCTCGTAGGCAGGTGTAAACGGTTTATTCAGACGCGATACCAGCAACGCGCAACACTCAGTCAGGGTTCCCTGTTAGACATGATAAGCGTTTCGACCTGCTCCCCTGCGGCTAAAACTGAACTTTTCCGAGAGCGCTGCCACTATTCGCGTTGTTTCTTCTCCAAAATATTTCGCTCCTTGTAAACACGGCGGATCCTCTTCGCATTGCCTCCTCACACCGAGAGTGACCCTCTGTTTGTGTCCCATCGGTCAACAGTAATGCGTTCACATGAAGCTCCTACATGACAGCGAGGAGGCGTCACTGCGCGCGGATAAGAGAAATAGATGTTCGGATTTTGCGCGCGTGCGGCTAAATGTTGTCCTGCGAGCAGAATGTGACGACAAGTCTTGCTGACGCGCAAGCGGAGTTCGCCGGTGCAAACTAACCCGTGCAGTTCCCACGCGGGCTACGCGTCTTCATCCTATCCAACTGGTTCACTCTCTCGCGTGCGCACAGCAGCAGACTCAACGCTGAACAGCCTTCATAATGAGTCAATTCCATGCGAAAGTGAGCATCACTATACCCTGCTCACTCTGAAGGGGGATAGCACTTGAAGTGTTTTCTTTGATGGGAACGGGGCGCATTACCGTCTTATTTGGAACACCATAAACGAATATCTACCGACGTCATTAGTACTTTATTTTCCAGCAGAAAGTTGTGCTTAATGGACCTAAAACGACCTGAATAACATCGCGTTAACGCCGTTTGAGTCAAATCCAGATCAGATTGTAGGCTATAATGTCGTGTGGCGCGTAAATAACTTAAAAACAAAGAACCATGAAGAAACGTAAGGACGATATTTCCCCGCTTATTCTCGAACCCACATTAAATTTAAAATAATATGTTTTACGTCTTCCAAGGAATCACTAGGACCACCCAAGAAGGATTACGTGAAAGGACAAAATGACATTAGAACGTAAAAACACGTTCGGTTATTACTAACCAGTCGCGTTCGTCTGTGGAGGTAACCATAGCAATACCTCTTAAGCCAACAAACCGACAAACGTGATCAAAAAAGTCATTGTTTGCAATAATAATAGATTTGAAGTTGATGTTTTGTTTAAAGTTAAATAACCTTCAGCCAAATAACAACTGGTGTTGCCGGAGACGCAGATTATAAAACCTGAAAAATAACCTTTAAAAACATTCATATCACCCCGAATATGAGTTTAATTCGCACACTGATTAAATTCAAGGCAGAGGCGCTGCTTGGGAGTTACATAATACCTCGTTCTCTGCGCTTTGATCGAACGGGGTGTTTTTGTCATGCAAAAATTAAAATTAATGGCAAATCTTTGATATGCAGTTTCATAGGCTTTTTTCTTAGTACGTTGGAATGAAGGGTGACAATGGATATGGTAATTTGTCTCTGATTCATATTAGGTAGGAATATTAAGACACTGGAGGAGTTGGATGCATATTTTGTCTCACAGTTATGCGTGCGTCATTCCAAATGGACGCTGTCGGTGTTGCGTGGCTTTAGTGGATGCTGCACTCGCTTCTCTTTAAGCACTGACACCGCAGAAAGTCTGTCAAATCTCAGTTCCACAGCAAACTTTCATCCCATCTTTCCAAATAAATAAAAGTGCTTTATAGCCTTTATATGACTTAATATAAGTTAAACAACACGCACGGTACAATTTGTTTTCATTTTCTCCTGTATAGCCTCATTAATTCGTTCAGTGTGCTTAACCAAGACTAAATTCTTGTCACAGGATTTGATCTGCAGCTTTACAGTCATATTCTGAATAAGTAAAAATATAAATCAATGAACAAATCCATTTATATTCTATAGAGTGTTTTCACGTCGTGGGCCTGAGTGTAAACAGTGCCACTGAACCAAACGAAACTCGCATATTTAGCTGATCACTGCTGCTAAAAAATGGTCAATTATTGTCATGTTTTGGGCTGTACTAATCGGTCGGACTGGGGAAAAAAAACATCTGAAGTACTATAGACTGCCAAAAGTTAGAACAAATCAAGGAGAAAAGTGCAAAAAACTGTCTGGGGAACAAAATGCGTTTGTGGCTGCACTGAACCTGGGCAAAAATCTTGACAACATTGGTGTTTGTTCTGATCATTTCCCGTCAGATAATTGAAATATAATATCTTAATTAATACCGCTCATACATATCTTTACTACCTATTGACTTTAGTTAGTCAAAATATTGCACGCTTTCCTGCTTACTAAGTCCTTCTCTATATGATTTAGCAGCTTCCACACGGTTTTTCTCGTGGTTTAGACAGCATAAATTAGCAGAACAACATATTCAGTAGTACATTAACTGTGCAATCCATGCTGTTGTTTACATCCGAGTATCGCCAATATGGCTGCACATCCGGGTAACTGACCAAATTGTGACGTAAGTGCAAACCGTCTATATAAGATCCATTTTGTAATATTTACAAATAAATCCATCTATAAAAACATATTTACGAAATAAATGCATTTTATAACATTTACATTTCTTTCGAAGTTAAATCTAATTTCTTAAACTCTCCTAATACCCATTATCGAAGATATCTCACAATAGCATCTATAATTTGCAATTTAAAGTAGACAAATCCTGCAAATAAATACTAACACCTGTAATTTTTCAGCTTTTGAGTTCAGTATTGTTTGTGGCACTGACCATTCTTGTCTAAAGGTGACAGCACTGCAAATCCTTCTTGTGTATTTTCAGACACTGTCCTCTTTCTAGATTTAAATGTGTTCTCAGGGTCAGGTGTCATAGGAGCGCAGGAAGTCCTGGACAGAGGTGTCGAAAAGAACAACTGGCTGTATTCAATCATTCTCCACATCACATTAATGTGGTTGTTCATTCCGGTTGCTTTATAAAGACAAGGAAAATGTTTCAAAATGCATTAACCTCCACAATCCAACCTAAGAACAGATGCCTCATGATTGTTTCACATTCTTAAAATTGTTATGATAGTGCTGACAGGACTTTTAATATAAAAAACTGTATTACAAGCTCACTTTTTTAAACCTAAAATTAATTGTTTACCCAAAAATGAAAATTCTGCCATCATTTACTCACTTTTCGTTGTTCTAAACCTGTATGACTTTCTTTTCTTTTGTGAAACAAACTGTTTTTGTCCATTAAAGTCACTGAGGTCCAATAATAATAGTAATAATAATAATTTGTGAACCATCCATTTAACCTCAGCTGCAACAGAATTGAAAACTGGCTTACATATTAAAATTCAAGCCTAGGTAGAATATACTTAAATGTACAAAAAATAAAAAATAAATAAATAAATAAAATAAAAGTAAAATGATTTAACTTATTTTTTGAATATAATAATATCTGCCATCTACAGTCTACATATATGTCATGATGTCAGAAATCATTTTCCACACTTTCTGAGAGAGCTATTCATGACAAAACCATTCATTATCACAGCACCTGCTGTGGCATACGTCTCATTTTGCTTTATGGCATGCTGTCAGCTCACCCGTGACATATTGACATCCGTTTTGATGGTGCACGGTGCACTTTTCTATATGGTGCACATGACTCATTCATATCGTCACTAATCGTCACTGGGGCATTTTTGAACAGAGACGAAATGGTAAGGGTGATCTTGTCTTCCCAAAGGGAATTGGCTTTTTAGGCAGACCGAATTTAAAAACAAGCTCTAAAAGCAAGAGGAATAGACATTAATAAAGTATGCACTTATGCACTTGACAAGATCAGATTCTGTTTTCCTTTTAGGCTTGGAAATGGAAATGAGAGTTATACTCATTTTTAATAGGCTCTCCTTATATCAATTCCATTTATCATTTATTTAGGAAATGATTTGACCCGCGCACAGGTAATTGGTTGAGTACAGTGTAGATATGTTCAAAGAAAACCTCCCCTTGTTTCAGTGGAATAGCCTCTAAACATAGCAGTCTAATTTGATGCAGGGCATTTTTATGGTTTCAGGGGTTGCTCTGTTTAATTCGTCTTGGTCATCACTGTTAATTTAAGAGAAAGAGGATGACATCATAAATGCTCTTCCTAAAAGCCAAAGGTCAAGCGCATGAAAGTAATATTCAATGTCCTCAGACTTCTGGCTAAAAGTTTGAGTCATTCTGGCTACACACATGTAAGTATCTTCTGTAGCTTTTGAAGGGCAGTACTAAATAATTAATAATAATAATAATAATAATAATATATATGTATATGATATTCACCCCTGTCTCTTAATGCATTGTGTTTTCTTCTAGAGCATCATTGAGTGTTTGAACCTTCTGTAATAGTTGCATATGAGTCCCTCAGTTGTCCTCAGTGTAAAAAGATAGATCTCAAAATCATACAGTCATTGGTGGAAAGGGCTCAAATAAACAAAACAAATGAAAAAAACAAAAAAATTGTGGGACCTGAATGTTTTTTCTGAAGAACAGCAGGCAGTTTAACTGTTCAGGACAAACAACGGCTGTGGATCATTCAGGTAACAACACAGTATTAAGAATCAAGTGTATGAAAACTTTTGAACGGGGTCATTTTAATAAATTCAACTATTATTTTCTCTTGTGGACTATATGTAAACTTCTTTTATGTGAAATATCTTATTCGGGTCAGTACTAAATAAAAAAGTTACATGTTTTACATGATCCCTCTTATTTTGGCAAAATGATTAACATTTCGCAGATTCTGCAAGGTTTAGGTAAAATTTTGATCTCAACTGTATAGCTGAAATAAGTTAATTTAATTTAATTTAATTTAATTATTTTATTTTATTTCAGTTATCATTTATTTTATTTTAAGTAACACATTTTTATTATTATTATTATTATGATGATTATTATTATTATTATTTTTAATAACATTTAGTTTTTTTGTTGTTTTCAGTTTCAGTATTAGGTAACCATAATAATCCTGGGTCCAAGCCTTTAGTTCCTGTCAATATCAAATAATGAAAAACGTCAAAATGAACGGACAATAGGGTGTAATGTTTTTTTTTGTTTTGTACCCCTTTGACTTTCACTGTATAGATATTTTTTAAAAATCATTAAATTAATAAATAAATAAATCGGGTGAGTAAATGATAACAGTATTTTCATTATGAGGAGAACGATCCCGTTAGGAATGTTTATGCATATTTTATAACTTCTGCAACTGTATAAATGTGTTAAATGTAGTAATAATAATAATAAAAAAATTATACATACATTATACATATATATATATATATTTTTTTTTTTTTTTTTGGGGGGGGGGGGATTTACAGTTATATAATTAATATGGGCACACTCTGAATTTAATTTAAGGGTAGTCTCTTCAAAATTGGAGGAAAGGTTAAGGAATNGGGGGGGTTTACAGTTATATAATTAATATGGGCACACTCTGAATTTAATTTAAGGGTAGTCTCTTCAAAATTGGAGGAAAGGTTAAGGAATTACGGATCTTTAATGTGTACCTCCCCCCTTTTCAACGGGCCATAAGTAATTGAACAGTTGACTCACAAGCTGTTTCATGGACAGCTGTGGGCTATTCCTTCATTTTTTTCCACATCAGTTAAGCAGGTAAATGGTCTGGAGTTGTTTCTAAGTGTGCCATTTGTATTTGGAAACTGTTGCTTTGAAACAACATCATGCAGTCAAAGGAGCTCTGCATGCGAGTATAACAGACAATTGTAAGACTTAAAAAAAAGAAAAGAAAGGAAATCCATTAGAGAGATAGCAGGAACATTAGGAGTGGCCAAATCAACAGTTCTGAGAAAATAAGAACACACTGGTGAGCTCAGCAACATAAATAGGCCTAGACGTTCACAGAGGACAACAGTAGTGGATGATTGGATGATCCTGTTCATGGTAAAGAAATACCCTTTCACAACATCCAGCCAGGTGAAAAACACTCTCCAGGTGACTGTCAGCCGTGTGACTGTCAAAGTCTACAATCAAGAGAAGACTTCACAAGAGAAAATACAGAGGGTTCACCACAAGGTGCAAACAAGGCCAGATTAGACTTTGCCAAAAAAAAATCTAAAAAAGCCAGACTACTTCTGGAAAAGCATTCTTTAGGTGACTGAAATTAAGATCAACCTTGTACATGAATGATGGGAAGAAAAAAGTATGGAGAAGGCTTGGAACAGCTCATGATCCAAAGCATACAACAACATCTGTGAAACATGGTGGAGCAGTGTGATGGCATGAGCATGCATAGCTTCCAGTGGCACTGGGTTACTAGTGTTTATTGATGATGTGACAGAAGACAGAAGCAGCCGGATGAATTCTGAAGTGTACAGAAATATACTGTCTGCCCAGATTCAGTCAAATGGAGCAAAGTTGATTGCGCAGCGCTTCTTAGATGATGACCCAAAACATACAGCAAAAGCAACCCAAGAGTTTTTGAAGGTGAAAAAGTGGAATATTCTGTAATGGCCAAGACAGTCTCCTGACTGGTCTCTCAACTGGATTGAGCATGCATTTCACTTGCTGAAGAGAAAACTAAAGGCAGGAACAAACAACAACAACTGCAACAAACAACAACTGCAGTCAGCTGAAGTAAAGGCCTGGCAAAGCATCACAATGGAGCAAATCCAGTCTCTGGTGATGTCCATGAGTTCCAGACTTAAGGCAGTCATTGCCTGCAAAGAATTCTCAACAAAATATTAAAAATGTACATTTTATTTATGAATATATTTATTTATGAATATAAAAAGGGTTGTAATTCCTTA
>JAHKKF010520361.1:1929-19272 GCA_019740295.1 Labeo calbasu | reverse complement strand
TCTTTTGTGGAACACCAAAGAACATATTTTGAAAATTGTTTCAGTGTTGTTTTTGGCAGGGTAAACCTAAAAAACAAAAACCTCCATATATTATTTTGTCCATTATAAGGACAAAACCATTGAAAAATTCTTCAAAATATCATTGTTCGTGTTCCACAAAAGAACAACCTGAGTAAATGATGACAGAATTTTCATTTTTAGATGAGCTATCCCTTTAAAACACACACTCACACACACACACAAAAGTCAGCGTACATACATTTAGCTGTGAGAGTAATACTGTGAAAATAAAATGTGCATATTTCTAAAAGCAATACAGCAGACCAGCACAGTTTCGCTCGGCTGGTGACTGTAAATGAGTCAGTGGGCAGCATAAGCAGATTTTCTTTTAGTAGCTGCAAGAGGCCAGTGCATTAACAGACAAAGACAGAGACGGTGTGCGTATGCGCTCATTAAAACCTCACAGTTCTAATCACCACCTTAGTCTTAGCACAAATTAGTACAATCAGTCATCTCTGTGCATGGCAGTGTGTGTGATGGTATTTTATCCTCATATATGTGTGTGTGTGCAGAAGCAAGAGTTGATGAGAGGGAGAGACTATAAGCTTGTGTGTGTGTGTGTGTTGGAAGGTGGAGGCCGGGATGAGATAAAAGGGATGTCTTTTGCTCTCGTTCCCTGCAGCCTCACAGGCGGCTACAAAGGCCGTCCTCATCAAGAGTGCATGGGGGATGCCTGCCTGTATGAATGCATTTGGGATGGAGTCACAGATGAACACAGTCTTTCATCACAGTGCCTCTGAAGCAGACATTAGAGAGATGTCGCACAACTGTGGCTGGAGGGTGAAAACACGTCAAGGCCTGTTAGTCCTGGACAGATGTTGCCCTTATTTTCTATTTATTCGTGCACAAAAAGATGTGCTCCTAAATCTAGAAACAGTATATCCTCCTCTTGACCCACTAAAGGAGAAATGGAAAAGTCTATAGACAGCAGTGTTTTAGATGTACAGAAGTTTGTAAGAATTTTTTGAAGAGGTTTCTTATGCTCACCAAAGCTGCATTTATTTGAACATTAACACAGTAAAACAGTAATACTGTGAAATATTTTTACAATTTAAAAGAACTGTTTTCTACTTAAAACACAATTTATGTAATGATTTTTCAGCATCATTACTCCAGTCTTCAGTGTCACATGATCCTTTAGAAATCATTCCAATATGCTGATCTGGTCAAGAAACATTTTTTCTTATTAATAAAGTTAATAAGAGCTGCATTTATTTGAAACAGAAATCTTTTGTAACATTATACATGTCCTTACTGTCACTTTTGATCAATTAATGTGTCCTTGCTCAATAATGGTCTTAATTTATTGGAAAAAATCTTACTGACCCCAAACTTTTTAATAAAAAAGCGTATGCGGTTCTTGTATTAAAAAGCTTATCTATGTTCAAGGCCGCAAACCATTTTAAAATAAAATATTTTTACATGAATATGGTCCAGTGGCTAATTCATAACAAAAAGAGTAATATTTCAAAACGAGAAATTAACAAAATGTTCATATTGCTCTATTCCGTACATTAAAACTAAATGGTGACCAGATGTTGACCCATCTATAGACTTAATAAATAGCACTCTAATGTAATCAATATGACCTCTATATTTTTACACTTCTGAACTCAATTGATAGCTTTGTATGAGGAACAGATCAAAGTTAAACAATTTTTTGGATCATTCTGATTCATCGTATGGAAAAAAGCAGCATCACCATCTCCATTTGTGGTGTACAGAAAAAGTATGAGTTTTGAATGACATGAGTGTGAGTACATGATGATAAAATTTGCATTTTTAGGTTAAACTATTCCTTCAAACTATTAGATTTGAATATCTTGAATATGTGATTACAGCCACGGCTTCGTGGCCAAGCACGTGACCCATTTCATCACATGTGTCAATCAAAAAAATGAATCTAAATCCTTATATCTAGAGATTCATCAACCATGACAGCTCTTCATACCCTGAAGCACATAATTAAATCCAGGCCAAGGTGTTTTTCTCACCTGCTGCACCCACTGGACTGAACTAACGATGTGGTCTCTTGTGAGAAACCAAGCGAGTGTGCCAGAGATCTCTGAACAGCATGAGGGGTTTGAACTTGGGGAAGCAAGAGAAACACAACATCTGTGTGAAGTAATGAGCTACAGACTGAAAGAGAGAGAGAGAAATGTGGAGCTGTAGCTGCTTCAGATCTGTTTGGCCTCATTATCTATGCTGATGAATGCGAAAATGAATATGCAAGCCTTCATTAAAGTGGTGTAGCGACACAAACCGCTCAGCAGGTAACTGGTTCACTAGAAAACTAAAGAGATTAAAGATAGTTTTATGTGATTTCAAACAGTTCCGGATTTGAATGCGTGACAGAAACGGAAAAACTGTTTTCTATTGAGGTTTTGAAAGACATGTTGGACAAGCCAACACCTTTCAATTTACACAACAAAAGCATCATAGAGACAGGCTAATACTTTCCCCAAACTTACAAAATATAAATAAACCGGTTATTTTGGCATTTTACACTCATATTGGTGAGTTGGGGAAATAAAAAAGACATGCTTGCTTAGTAGGGTTTAAGTTTTTTGTTGATTCAACAGCAAATGACTCATTTGAAATGATTCAAACCTTGTAACGTTACACATTAAAGTCCAAAATTATTGAGCCATCACACATTAATTAGCAAACTATCAACATACTTAATTCTTTAAAACTAGCCAAGTCACACTGTACAAGGATGTTTAATTCTGAGCAGATATGCTTTTAACAAATTATCAGATAGCTAATGTGCTTAAAAATGATGCATACTTGAGCACAATTTCAACGTTCATATTTAATTCAAATTATGATACATTCAAAACCATATCATCAGGAAATTAAAGAGAGAATATTATTCTGAAACAACTGATACATCGATTAATCTAGCTTGTAACGTACCATCTAACTACTACGATCATATTTTTGAATGAAATAAAAATAATGTAATTACCGTCAACTGCCATGTCAACAATCCAGACTCTGCAACAAGAAACAGTACTCCAATTAGATAAAAAGTTGGGAACTGAACTGTCCCATTTTCCACCTTGGGCGCCTTGAAAGGTGTTTCTTTAGCAGGTACATCCAATGTGTAGTGATCGACTCAAGCGCTGAGAGTACACACACATCGCGCTGCTCATTCTCACACTGACGCCTCCCCACGCACACTGTTCACCTCATCCAGCTCTGTTATGAAGCTTTTCATATTTTGTGAAGCAACAGCATTTTTTTTTTTACATAATTTATGCAGTATATTTAAAATGTATGATCTCTTAAATAAAATAAACAAATTTAACATACATCTAAGTATATTAAATATTGTAAATAAATTACATACATTATATGGTTACTTAGTGTACGCAACATAGCCTATATAAAATAGGCTTCGACTAATAAAAAAAGTATTTAAAATGTGCAGTTATCGTGAAAACCCCCTAGCATCGTGCATAGGTTATTTCTAATCGTCATATTTGTCACCAAAGGGGTGTTTCGTGAGAAACGGTCGTCTGATTCTCTCTCACGTCCCAGTGGGAGAAGCAAAGCCTGTAATTAGTCTGTGAACGGCAACATGCACATTATGGGGATGGATTTCCTTGACCTTTCATACATTTCACCAAAGGTGGGAAAATTGTTTGAAATCGTTGTTATTGTTAGCTTTGTTGACTTATGTGAGTTATGTACGAATGCCCGTAGTGTTGCCTACTACACTAATGTTTATAAAACGCTTTGAAAATCCGAACAAATGGACGATATTTTCTTCTTGCACTATAAACACTAGAGGGAGGCATTTCACCTCAATTCTCTCAGCTTCAACAAGACCTCACCTAAACTCCATTCTGCTGCTCTATGTACGGGTCCTGAGCAGAGACAGTATGTGAGAATCAGGCCTACATCGGAATATGCATTAATAGAGAAACAGTAAACAATACCTACGTCATAACCAGCTGCATCTGCTCAGTGTTCAGCCAGTGGATATTTTTCTATCAAATGAGATCTTGGGAGCAAACTATCTGATTTGAACTGTGAGACAGGGGGCTCTTTTCAAGTGCAGATAAGTTGTGCCTCCTTGTTACACTATACTTGCTTAACAACGTTGCCCTCCCTGGTGAAAAAAACAGCATATGCTGGTAGGTATGTTTTAATGCTGGGATGCTGGTTAGGTATGTTTTGATGCTGGTTTAAGCTGGTACTTTGCTGGTTTATGCTAGTCCTTTGCTGGTTTAAGCTGGTCCTTTGCTGGTTTATGCTGGTCCTTTGCTGGTTTAAGATGGTCCTTTGCTGGTTTATGCTGGTCCTTAACCAGCAACATGACCAGCATAAACCAGCTAAGGACCAGCTTAACCCAGCATCAAAACATACCTTACCTGCATCCCAGCATCAAAACATACTTACCAGCATATGCTGTTTTTTTCACCAGGGCTCACAGTTGTTTGGACATTATCGGGCAACATCCGAGTTTAAAAGAAAGGACTTAAAGCACTCAATGTCGAGAAGCAGGTACTTTACAAATAGTTTTCACAGCACGTCATAAATCAGCCATATCGGTGGCCCTGAACGTAAACAATGCCCTGAACCAAACAAAACTCACATATTTTGCTGATTATTTCTGCTGAAAATGGTCAATTATTGTCATGTTTTGGGCTGTACAAATCGATCAGACTGGGAAAAACATTTGGAGTACAATAGACTGCCAAAAGTTATAACAAATCAAGGAAAAGAGTGCAAAAAACTGAGGAACAAAAGGTGTTTGTGGTTGGCCAAACTGAACAGGATTTCCAGGGCAAGAATCTTAACAACATTCGTGTTCGTTCTTATCATTTCTGGTCACGTAGATTAAATATTAGGCTAATATCTTAATTAATACTGCTTACATATTTTTACCACCTATTAACATTACTTCATCAAATTATTGCACACTTCCCAAGTCCTTCTCTATATGATTTAGCAGTTTCCACACATTTTTTCTGTGGTTTAGACAGCATAAATTAGCAGAACAACATATTCAGTACTACGCTAACCATGCAATCCATGCTGTGGTTTGCATCCGAGTATCGCCGATATGACTGCACATCCATGGAGGCTGACCAAATTGTGACCTATTTGCAAATCCTCTATACATACAGTACACAAACCATTCAGGCACATTAAGACATCAATGTGTTGTTTGCAGCCTAGGCACTACATTAATACCTTAAAACATTAAAACGTTACAGTTAAAATTTCAAAACATGTCATTCTCAAAAAAATAAAAAAAATAAATAAATTAAATAAAAATAAAATCAATAAAATTAACAAAATAGTGTCATTAGTCCATCATTCATATGTGGAGAGACCTGATTGAAAACATTCAGAATTTAACATCAGTACACTTAATGCACTAACACAGATAATGTGATTTAAATAAAAAATTGTCTTCTAAATTAATAAATATAAGTGTTTGTGAAATACACACATTTGAAGTGTATTTCATAAAGATAACTGACTAAAACTGTAGGAAACCTTGTGGGATTGGGCGTTATAGTTTATCCTCCTGAATACTAGAAAAAAAAAGTTTTGTGAATGTAATATTTTTTCATGTCATTACATTGTTTAGAGCATAAGAAAATGGAAAAATACAATGTATCTATATACTGTATGTAATTTGTATAGTAATATGTTTTGGGGCAACATGTAGTCCTAATGAAAAAAAGAATTGTAATAATGGAAGTAATAAATGGCAATATTTTATACGAATATTGATATATAATTTATTTCCCTATTCACTTGTTGTGTCTACTATAATGCATAATAAACATGCTTTAAGTTCTGGTGTCCTCTACAGTGGATATGTATAAAATTGATGTCCTCTTTTATAACAGAAAGTCTTGATTTGATCTGAAACCCCGTAACATTTTCCAGAGATGTTAATTTAAAATGTGTCTGATTTAAATGTTCATTACAAAGTATTATCATATTTCCATAAGGGTGTTATGTTTGATTGCTAAATTAATATCAGCCATATTTAAAGACCAAGAAGAAGAAATGATTATGGTGAAACGTACAAACGTTGGTCTCTCTGAAAAACAGAACAGGACACCACTTAAAACTGGAACATGTAAAGTCTCTGAGAAATTCACAGAAATATAATGTCTTCTACAGAGGACAAAACTCCATAGCTGGTTGTCAGGAGGATAAACCTAATTGTTGGGTTTATAAGGGTTGTCCTGCGCCCTGGGAGTTTAAGTGATGGCCCTGAACAGCACTTTTAAAAAATCTTATCCTTTACTATCTATCATTTCTGTCATCACTGTTAACATGATGACGGTGACAGTATATCATCCAATACTGAATTAATATTTTGTGTGGAGAAAGAAAAGGTGGGTTGTGCAAAATAAATGGCATTCCACAACATTGACCTTAAATAGTGACATTATGCATGAAAGTGAAGAAGCATCACCGATGGAATCTAATGTTGGTGAATTGGCCCTCTCTACTAAAGTATTCTCTCTATTTTGCTTCTCTGTTGTGCTGAGATATTTTCTTCTCATCTTTCTGAATTGCTGTATTTGAGAAATGTTGTTGTAGGGTAGCCTAAAGGCTTTTGATTTAAATTTTAGTATATCTGTGAATTTTTTATATCAAATCTGTATCTTTAAACTTTACATTTTTGATGAGACGTTGATAGTGAATCCATCAACCATATGCCAGTGTGCACTACGAAATATGTAAGTTAAAAAAAGAGGAATGTTACAAAGAGAGTAATATATCAGCTGGATCTGTAATAAAATATAGGCCGAATTCATGTGTAATGTGCCAAGAAAGTTTTACACCAAGCTCTATATTTAGTTCTATACATTTGTTTTGCAGTTCTGGTGGAAGGAGAAGAAACTGATGGTTACTTTTGGCTCTGAACAGAGAACAAACATTCTCAGTCGTGTTTCCGTAAGTATCAGTGTAGTGGAAAGGTGCCAGGCATCAGCCACACTTCACACCAAACATAACAGCCTTGAGCAGACAAACACACAGTTGACTTGAGTGATTTCACCACGAGGAGTTGAATGTAGATGGTTGGTGCTAATTTTTTTTACAGAAAAAGACAAAAGAATAAATCATTGAGAGTGAAAGAGGAGTAATACACCTTTATTCACGTCAAAGGCCTTAATAAAACTTTTACTTATGGTTTCTGTCCCCTTATAATGAACGTTTGACCCCACTCACACCCTATAGCCTATTAACCATGTTTTGCACTCTTTAAATCATTCACATGTTTTGGCTTCTACAAGGCACAAATAGTGATTGAAATGAAAAAGGGCTCCACCCTACTTGAGGTGTAACACATCATTACACCTGATGAACGCAGGTTCTGCCCACTACTGAATACAGAACAGCATTATGAGAGTTTGAGGCCTGAACAGCTGGTTCATTGTGATGTCACGTCCTGTCGACTTCCTGGGTGGAGGCGGTTGTGAAGAATGGTGTATGTGTGCCCGGTGTGGTAGTGGAAAGCCAGTACCAACAACATACTGTGCATGTTTTGTCAAACAGTTTGTGAATAATATGAGGGTGGCGTCACACAGACAAACATACTTAACATTTGGGAGTCATTTTTTAGAAAGCCACTTGAAACAAGCCAGAGCTATGTTATGTGGTCTTTTAAAAAGACCTCACTTACAAAGTTTAAATGTAAGTTTTAAAAGGATATTGTGCAGTTAGACAGTCATTATCACATAATAAACCAGGGTGATCAGGACACCAACATGAAGCAGAGGTTTGAATCATCCTCAAAGTCTTTGATTGATAATGACATGGACATAAAAAACTGATTTGAGCTGAAATTGCTATATTTTTTGAAGAAAAAAAGAGTGTGGAGTGATATGAGCATCATGTCTGAACATTTTCGTGAGATTTTGCTATTATATTGTGTATTTAAATTATGTAACTGATGTTTCTTCACCTTTTTTTAACTAACAGATTTAAAATTCAGTTCTTTTTTTATGAATGTCACATTAATGAATGGTCTAGGTAACTTTTTCTACTTTTCAAATTTTCTTTTGAATACATGTCAGCATTTTACCTTTTTCCCAGACCTAGACTTTGAATCTTACAGTAATTAAAAAGTGACAATTTTGATTATTTTGCTAAAAAATACATTAAATTACACTTCATTTAAACATTTATTCTCGCGATCCAGTCCCATGCAAAGCATGATGGGAACTAGAAATCCTCAGTCCTGCTTCTTTAAATGCCAACAAAAGTAATTGCAATCCCAACACAACAGGATTAAAACTTCCGTTTTAGAAAGTTCAGGGAATCACACACCACAAAATGAATTTGGCATAAAATGTACAAGAATTAAATTACATTGGCTCATTTTAAGTAAACTGACCAAGCAGTATGGAATTACTTTTGTGCCAAAAATAGTGAATGTAACTTCTGAAAGAAAAAAAAAACATAAAAAAATATATATAAAAATATATAATGAAACTGAATAAAATGTCTTTGAAAATGAAATAAATAAATAAATTGCAGACAAAATTTAATTGTTTTAATAATTTGCATGTTTTTCTAACTGTCCAGAGTTATCGCTTATGCTTTTGAGGTTTTTGTTTGCGCTTCTAAAGTTTTTGCTCGCCATTCTGGCAAGGTGTGTTCTCATTAGCTATTGAGTTTTTGATTGACAGCTTCTTGACCTGGAAGTGAAGGGGTCAGTGTTGTGCCTGTGTGGATGTGAGTGTCTGTTAGCGGTTTCCTATTTTATTTTAGTGATATCAGTGTTCATTTTGATATTAATATTTAATCATAAAAGACAGATTTAACTGCTGTGACACGCAAAATGCCTTCATATTAAAATTAAATGAAACCACTTCTGTGGTCTTCATTTCAATGAAATAGCAATGATTATATAGGCTAATTATGCATTCTTTATACCACATGCTTCATTCTTTCAAGCCGACATATTTATATTAAATAAACTTAGATTAATCTTTATCACAGGTACTAAAGTGATTCAGTCAAGAGCAGGGAGTAATTTTCTGCCTTTCTTTTGTTGCTTGATTAACATCAATGACTCAGACAATACCAACTAAATTAGGCTGCTGTCCCTTTAAAACTTAAGGCAATGTACTGATACACGTCCGATATTTTCTCAGCTGTTTACGTTCACGTAAGACATGAATACTCATCAAAAGATAATTTAACATCATTTTGTGTGTATTTCTCCATTCATGGAATGCGAAAGAGCACTGCTTTGGTGTCTGCGCTCAGAAAACCGGACCGAGTTGAGTTCTCTTTTGCATGCAGCAAATGTATGCCAGTTTATGTCCCACTGGATAGATCAATAGGCTATGATACAGTTCAAATGTATGCATCTAACCTCCTAACCACACAGCATATTCCTTCTGAATTAATCTCTTCCCAAATCGTCCCTCCCTAACATTTTCGTCTCGTTTTCATTCGTTGACAAAATGTCAATAGATTTCAAAATGTCAAAACAAGTTTTTGTTTCGATATTGTTTCATTTCTGTCTGTGAAAAAAAGTTGACGAAAATTATTCGTCAACGAAATTAAAACTAAGTGATGCAAAGTTAGGAGTTTTGTTTTGGTATTTTATGTATATTTATCTGTTGCTACTACTCTGTCGACATCAAACAAGAGATCAAACGTGAGAAAAAAATGAAGGCTATTGAGGTTTAATTATTAAAGTACTGCATATTCTGAAAATATTTTATGATGTCTAATGTTTTTATAGCATAATTGTTTAATGCTGATGATTCTTTTGCATTGTAGGGTCTAATTAGGTTGTGCTGTTTCAATTTAAAGACAATACTAGTGTCATATATTTTATTGGCACAAAAGTAATTCCATAAAGTGGTGTAATCATTTTAGAGTATGCAAGTTTTTTTTTTTAAAAAAAATACTGTAAATAAAGAAGAAATTAATGTAAATATCACTTCCAAACTTAATTTTTTCAATCAAAAGTCAAAGGTGTCAAAATTTGAAGAAAAACATTCTGTTCACGTTTTTTGTTTTGTTTTATTTTTACGCACTTTTCAGTTTTTAGGTCATGCTAGCAGTGATTTACAGATTTCTTTATTTCAGACCTGTATGACCACATCAACAGGGCTTTTGCAAATATGGAAAAGTGAAAATAGGAGCCTGTTTATACAGATTTCTGACCCTCCACATTAGAGCAGCACAGCCCTTGGAAACAGAGTAAACATTGTTGGCTAATTAGCCACTGCAACCAAAGAAAGGCATGGTGTGTTTTGCCCTTGTGGTTTTTTTTAGAGGGGAGGTTTGAGGTAGTGTGTGTGTGTTTGCTGGTGGTGTGTTATAGATGACTTTTTTGGGCCGTGCACAATTAAGGTCTATGAGTAGTAAAGCGTGTTTGGAATTCTCACTTTGTCCTGTAGTTTAAAGTTTGCAACACAACCACAGACCTCAACCACTACCATAGCGACAGCCATGGATACAAGTACTGTGGACGGATGTCATACAGCAGTAAAGAGAAAGGAGCGGTTACTTCAATGATTGTTCGTTTGTTCAGCTTTGCAGTTAATCCTATATGGGACAAGCAAGGTCAACAGGAAAGATTCTCTTTCACATTGTATATTTTTCATTAGAGCTATTTTGCTATTGCCAAGTAATCGTTAGTATTTACAGTCCGGCTCTCAGTGTTTATCTGAGTAAAACTGTATTTGTTCCATATGGCTGTGTCTGTGTTTGTGTGAGCATGTGACTGCAGCCTACAGCTAGTGAGACCATATGTTTTCTTAGATTATGTACAGAGCCATATGCTCCCGTATCATTAAGTGTTCAGAAAATGACCAATAATCAGACACTTTACATCAAAACGAGGGTTTTTAAAACGCATTCCCGTAACTAGATTATCAACACAATTAAATATACACCATTAAACCAGACACAACTGTTAATTTCAGAAGGCAAGTGCTCACTTTTAAACTAATATGTGACCCTGGATAACAAAACCAGTCTTAAGTCGCTGGGGTACATTGTATGGGTCAAAATTATTGATTTTTCTTTTATGCCAAAAATCATTAGGAAATTAGGTAAAGATCATGTTCCATGAAGATATTTAGTAAAACTCCTACTGTACATATATCAAAACTTAATTTTTGATTAGTAATATGCATTATTAAGAACTTAATTTGATCAACTTAAAAGGTGATTTTCTCAATATTTAGATTTTTTTGCACCCTCAGATTCCACATATTCAGATTGTTGTATCTCGGCCAAATATTATCCTATCCTAACAAATGGAACTCAACTCTTAAGCTTTCAGATGATGTATAAATCTGAATTTCGAAAAATTGACACATATGACTGGTTTTGTGGTCCATGGTCACATATCAGTCCATGATAATTACTATTAATTGATTTGTTTTGAATTATTTCATTCATACTCAATTATTACTATTATTTATCCATCTTTAAAGGAATAGTTCACCCTAATGTTGTTCTTATGTTGAACACACAAGATATTTTGAAGAACCAAACAGTTGTTGGTCCCCATTGAATTCTATAGTAGGGAAAGAAATACTATGGAAGTCAATGGGGACCTTCAACTGTTTGATTACCAGCCGTTTTCAAAATATCTTCTTTTATGTTCAACGTAAGAAAGAAGCTCATACAGGTTTGGAACAACACGAGGGTGAGTAAATAAAGACAAATATTTTTATTTTTGAGTGAACTATCCCTTTTAGTCTTTCCTACAAACTTCTGAACATCACTGCTGTACTGTGTGGATCAGGTCTCAAAAATAGCACCTTTGTGTGAATTGTGTTAGGTGGCATAGTAGGTGGATCTATGTAAATGAGGTGGTCTGGTGTTTTATGAGGTGACCAGAACTCTCAATCCCAACAGTCTGCAGGAATCTCAGCATCACCGGCACAACTGGAGCACAGTGTCTTTTTTTAGACATTGAGATTTTTTTTTAGATTGACTAAGACCAGTATGGACAGATGTGACACTAACTAGTGTCACACTTGTATTTTCCTAAAATAACGTGTTTGTCAATTTTTAGGTCTATGCTTGGAATTTTTTAGCTTCTATTCTGGTGGAATAGAGGGATTTCCCTTCTGTAGTTTCTGACATTTTTTCCCAGAATTGATAATATACAAACATCATGTTATTGGAGCTCAGCTTCCACAGTTTTCTCCTTTTTTGGAGTTCTTTTCTGACTGTGGCAGCATTTCAACCTGCACCAAACCGATACAGCCTCTACTCTGGACCCCATCCACAGTACAACTCAGCAAAACCGACAGCCAGGCATAAGTGAGTATCCATGAGCGAAATATTCATTCTCTTAACTGATAGCACAGATGGCCATATAGCTGCTGGATGTTACTAAATAACTTCAGACACATCTGGGAGGAAATAAAAAGGGATCTTAAATTCTAATATTGTGTGAGATGCTTTTTTAATATTTTAGTTAAGGAATATGATGTAAAACCACATGTTCAACTCTTCCTGTAGACACTAAATACCTCTTGGGTTGACATTTTCCAGTTTGGTATCACTGTTGGGTGTAATCTGTTCGGCTTTACGCAGAAGTGCAGTCATAAATCTCCTCAAATTTGGTGAATTCATATAAAATAATATGTTTTATACTTTAACATTAGTAAATGAATTAGGTATCACCAACAATAAAGTTTTCCGTAATGCTATTATATATTTCGTAACTGTTAGAACTATAAAATAATGTTAATGTATGTCATTTTTTCATTTAAAAATGTGTATGTAGTTATGTACAAATAAATGTTAACCTAATGTTAAGACTTAAAACTTTATTATAAAAAGTTTCTATATTTTTTGTTATATCTGATATTCACCTTATTCTTCAATGCGGAAGTAAGCCTATGGGCGAGACTTCCGGTTCATTAGCCGCTATAGGAAAATAACAAGAAGAATAACAACGTGCAGTAAATGGCAAAACTGTTTGCAATACAAACCAGTGTGTATTAAGATAATACATTAAATTAATGAGGTAAAACACAACAATTTGCAATATCAAGCAGAAAAACAAGCTGTTTTGTACAGCTAAAACTAGCTGGACGTGGATGAGACCGGAAGCCAGACTCATAAAATTACCAAAGGCTGTACCCACTCTTACGGAAAGAGAGGCAATATTTGTTTTTCTTGCTATTGACCACTTTAATTAAATCCCCCCACATATAACTTGTCTCTGTTCAGGAACCACTGTGCATATGTTGTGGAGAAGAGTGTCTCGTTCACTTTTCAGGATGGAGCAACTCCCTTTATGAAGCCAGAGTACAACAAGTGTGCTTGGGGTCAGAAATGCCCAACTATAAAGTAAGACAGCTATTAATAATAACTGTCATGCACTTAATGTTTGTATAAATGCATTTGTTAGCTTGAGCTCGATTTGACACTCTGTCTGTTCTTACAGGTATCGCATGTACTACAAACCCATGTATAAAGTTGCATATAAGACTGTGACAGAGCTGGAGTGGAAATGCTGTCCTGGATATGCAGGTGTAGGTTGTACTGCGGTATATGGAATGAAAGCAAGGCCCCTATTCAAAGGACCACCGCCTGCGCAGAAAGGGCCTATGCCTCGTTTTAAAGGCCCCATGCCAATGCAGAAAGGTCCTATGCCTCCTTTTAAAGGGCCAATGCCAATGCAGAAGGGTCCAATGCCTCCTTTTAAAAGACCTATGCCAATGCAGAAGGGTCCTATGCCTCCTTTTAAAGGGCCTGTTCCTGCACAGAAAGGTCCTATGCCTTCTTTTAAAGGGCCTGTGCCCGCACAGAAGGGTCCCATGCCTTCTTTTAAAGGGCCCATGCCTATGCAGAAGGGTCCAGTCCCTTCATATAAAGGTCAATTTCCCTATCCCAGCTTCAGTGGAAACCCCTGGAATCAGCCTCAAGCACCATCTAATGGCATGAATGAATACCCAGGGCCTAATACTGGTCCCTCTTCCCGAGATACCTCAGCTGAACCTTCTCCTGACCACCAGGAACCGGAAGTAGATTATTCTGAACCGATGCCAGAGCCTCAAGATCTTGGCCACGATTTAATTCCAGAAGAGAATGAGCCAGTCACAGACTACCAGAGTCCTCAGCCAGATCACCATAGTTCTATACCAGAACATAGTGAGACAGAGCCTGTTCCCAATGCACAGGCGCCCTCTGGTGGTGGTGAAACAAACCAAGGTAAAAGAGCTATATATCACAGTTCTATAGAGTCAGCATTTCTTTGTAGAAAAGAAAGCTTTAAGTGTGTCCACACTAACTTAACAAATATTATCCATTCACAGATCATGATGAAAACAGTATTGAAGATGAGCGGTTGGACAGGATTGAAGAGGATGTGCAGCGACTCTCTCTTGGCCTTGAGACTCTCCGTGGTACAGTGACAGGCCTGGAGGATAGCTTGCGTGCTTCCCTTCGTGAAGACGCCAACCGAATGTTGACGGCTCTCATTTCTGCAGGACCCAGCCCTATCGCCACTCCTTCCCTGTCTAGAGACTCTTCCGTAGGTTTCGGAGATCTGCCTGGAGGTGCACCGGATATTGAGGGTTCAGATATGGTGGGGCAGTTTCCAAACTTGGTGGATTTGGCTGAAAAGGTTTCAGAGCTCCGAGCAGAGCTCGTTGCAAAGGCATCTGAGCTTGAAGAGTTGAGAGGTGCAGTCGTGGGTCACAACAACACCCTTCAAAGACTGTCAAACGGGTCAGTGAACCTTACACCAACTGACTTTCAAAAGACCCTGGAGACAATGGTGGAGTCCAAAATGAGCGAAGCTCGGGTGGCCATCTTAGATGGCTTCGAAAAGCGTGTGGAGAGTGCTGAGGAGCGATGCGAGGGTCGTATGACAGAGGTGCGGCTCCAGTGCAAGGAGGAACTTTTGGATGGACAAGAGCAAATTGAGCAAGTCCTAGACATAAGGGCTACAGGATTGAGGACAGAACTCCAAAAACTGCAGGCTCAGCTTCAAGACCTGGAGCCTGAAGAGGGTTGCTGTATTGCTTTATCAGGTCTCGCTGAAAGGCTAATTCATGTGGAACAGTCAGTGGGTGGCTTGAATGAGTCCCAAATGCACCTACGTGCCGAACTTGGTGGACACAAGGACCATATAGAGGGCATATTGGAGGGCCGACTGGCCTATGTGGAATCCAAGATGAACATTGCATTTAATCAAGAGGATGCAAGCAATAACAAAAAAGTGCCTAGTAACCTTGAGGCGCAATTGGACGGGAAGCTTAAGGCTCTTGAAAGTCGTCTTTTGGCTGCGGTGGAGGAGCTAGGTAACGTCACAACACCAACTTTACTAGAGGGTCAGGTTGTGCCCACACTGGAGACAGAAGTAGAATCGCTCAGAAGAAGAGTTGAGGACGACTTGGTCCGCTTACAGAAACAACTTGAATCCATAGAGGTCATGTGTACTTCATCTTGTGTTCCACAGCCTGTTCTTACAGGATATGTAGCTCCTTTGGGAGCTGAGGAGGAGGTAAAGGAGGACAACCACAAGGAAATGAACGGGAAACTTGATTTACAAGTAGAGAGACTGAACTTCCTCAATGCCACTCTATATAATCTTCTTGTCCAGCTGGCAGAGAAACAAGAGGAGGTAGGTCTTCAGAGTGAGGTGACCCTACTGAAATTCAGCGTGAACTCCGTTAACAAGTCACTCTGTGGCTTGCAAGAGTCTCTCGGCTCTGTGATCAGAGAGGTCGGCCAAACCAACCTCACCTGGCAAGAAAGAGAAGAAAGGCTTGCACAGCAAGTGAAGGGTGTGGTTCAGCTGGTGGGACGACAGGCGTCTATGTTGGGTACCGGAGAGCGAAAGTTGACCCGTCTGAAAGGGGAACTCCAGGATCTGCGCCGCAGAGTGGCCGGAGAGCTCCAGGGTTGCCGTTCCACTGCTTTGGGTGTTCAGAAGGAAGTGACTGAAGTCGGGGGTCGTGTTGCGCGCGTGGAGGGTCAGTGTGGAGGCCTAGCACACCTGGCTGATGACCTAGATAGAATTCGTGGAGAGCTGGAGAGACACTCTGATGGGTATCTGTCACATGTAAATAGCACCCTTGTTAACCATTCTCACCAGCTGTCTGAGCTCAGAGACAGCATCCAAAACTGCACTGGACCATCTGGGTCTACAAGGATAGCTGGGGACAATTTAGCTACAACACAACAAACGGCAGTACAATACACAACAGAATCGTCCCATCCCAGAGGAGACCAGTTTGCAGTACCCACAGAGTACAGAGGTGACTAGTAGTTCAAGTGCACAGTTCAATGTGCAAACAGTATTTACTCGCAGGTACTATTATATAGTATCTTTCTCAGGAGACTCTTTTCTTACCAACATCAGTGTTGAAATTCAATCTTCCCAGTCTGTGGTGCTGCTGTTTTTTATTTGTCTTTTAAATCATTTGTCTGTTGTGATTTTTTTAAAGTATTTTATTAACTTTCACTTAGGGTTTTTAGGTAAAGAGTATTACTTTGTTCTTGTGAATATTTTTATATGAATTGGATGTCTGTCTTTGCATTTTATTATAATTTTTTTTGTAGGGCTATAAATTAGAGAGACCGTTGTGTTCATAGAGGTAAACCTGAAACCTTTTTTTCTGTGTGTGTGTGTGTGTGTGTGTGTGTGTTTGTACCTTTATATACGGTTTGTGAAAGTTGGTTCTTAATAAAATGACTAAAATCTCTTCATTTTTTACTTTATGAGATTTGCGTATTACTGTGTATTATTGGTCTCCAAGAGAAAATATTCAAACAGAAACAGGCTAATAATTCCACTCTTTAATGGCATGAGTAAATTTAAAAATGTATAATTTCTAGATTTTTAGATGTTAACAAGACATGACAAAAAATCTACAAAATTATCAACTGATATCATATGTGAGTTCCTGTTGTAATGAGTGAACCACAGTTTAGATCATATCAGCATCTGGGAATGAAAACAGAACATATAATACAATTAGCTGAGCTGTTGTATCATCAAAACCTGGCCAAAACTTAGACCTGTACTTCTGTGTATTTGTGAAACCAACATCCAGTATCTAAAATGTTTTATTTATTTCAGGTTTTCTAACATTTAAATTTGTTAGTGCTGTCAAACGATTAATCGTGATTAATCGTATCTAAAATAAAAGTTTTTGTTTACATAATATATGTGACCCTGGATTACAAAACCAGTCTGAATAAATAAGCTTTCCATTGATGTATGGTTTGTTAGGATAGGACAATATTTGGCCGAGATACAACTATTTAAAAATCTGGAATCTGAGGGTGCAA